>SNQJ01S0097072.1:0-18340 GCA_010110895.2 Picea sitchensis
AGCCTCATAAAATCATCACACAAGATTGCTGATAAAAAGAATTACAAATTCCATTCAATTAAACTAAGACAGATTCATAGTGTTTCATCAAAGCGGAATCCATTAAAAACAGTGTTTCAGCAAACGACAGTTAAACAAAGCATGAACATAAATTATACTAACACACTTCTAACTAATGGGTGAATCTTTTGAAGAAGGTGGGCCCTCCCTTCTCACAAGATTTCCCTGAATGAAAATCTAGAGAAGGATACTCAAAGAAGTCTTATATTCATCTGTCGAAATATCACATTACAAATTGAAAGAATAGAATACGTCCCGCTTCTCTGGAGCTGCTTTAGTACATCAAAACTTGGATATCTCGAATGGTGATTTCTTCTGATTTAAAGAGGAAATCCCTTCGATACAATCATTACAATGCATATTTGAATCCTATCCTCAATCGGATCTTCTTTCTAAATCAGCATAGGATTTCCTATTCTCACGCAACTGAATGTTATTACAGGAACTGAACGAGGTATTGCTGTTACGGCTGGTGTAACAGCTTCCTCTCATCGTTGCTGATGTTGTTTCAGCATCGCAATTCATGGGTTGTTTCAACCACATGAATTGCGCTCTGACTACGTTGACCGCTGACTATGGCAGCTGTGTTTCAGCATCGTTAGTTCTGGCGGTCTCCTCTTTGTTTCAGCATCTGCAATTTTGAACTGTGTAACAGCTCCGTGTTTCAGCATCTGCATCCTCGAACTGTGTAGCAGCTCTGTGTTTCGGCATCTGCATCCTTGAACTGTGTAGCAGCTCCTTGTTTCAGCATCTGCGACCTTGAACTATGTAGCAGCTCTGTGTTTCAGCATCAGTTCAGCAACAACGACCTTGGACAGTTCTGTGTTTCAGCAACATGCCTCAAATGCTAATCTGCAGTTATGGACACTTATGCATTTCTAATCAATAGTTAAGTACGAGAGTGATGTAAAATATCATGCAAAACAGATTAAACGTATAGTAATGATAAGGGACGCTGTATACTTTTTAGATGATCAGATAAAGTGATAGTATGGGTCTAAATTTAGGTGATCAAGAGTATAACGGTGGCAAAAAGTATAGGCAAAAAGGTACATTGTGTGGTCCTAACAACTACCAGGTGGCATCTTCAGGCAGTGTATCTTTCCATTGGAGTATCACTTCCTAAATAGTGCACTGACGAAGAACATGATCTCTATGGGCCAATATTGCTTGTGGTTGCAACCATATGCAACCTTCTTCATCCAACTTAGGGAGACTAGTTTGAGTTTGTCACTTAGTTCTAATCACCTTATTTAAGAAGGAAACATGAAAAAAGGATGGAGATTTGACTGACTCGGTAGAACTAACTAATAGGTCATTGATCCCACATGCTTGAGCACTATATAAGGACCATAAAATTTGGGCACAAGTTTATGACAATGTTGAGATTTGAGTGAATTCAAAGAAATACTTGGTCCCCTTCAACAAAATGGAATTCAGAATGACCTTGGTCTGCTTGTCGCTTCATGGGATTCAGAGCCATGACCAAATTTTCTTTGAGAGCACAAATAATATCCTCACGGATTGTAATATTTTTTCAGGTTCCTAAACCTTCGAGATACCTGGAATATAGGAGAGAACTGATCAAGGAGTTTGGCCATAGAATGCCTCAAAAGGAGTCATGTGAGTATGTGTATGATAAGATGTGTTGTACCACCATTCATCTAGGGGTAACCATTGGGCCCACCAATTTTTCTACTAAGATGAAAAAAACCTCAAATATGTTTGCAAACACTTGTTGACAACTTCAGTCTGCCCATTTGTCTGGGGGTGATATGAAGTGTTGAGATGCAAATGGGTTCCTTGTAGCTTGAAAAATTCTTGAAAAAACATTATGGTGAAAGTGGGATCTCTGTCAAAGACAAAAAAATTAGGCATTACATAAAGCTTGAAGATATTATCCATGAATATTTGAGCCATTGTGGTGGCTGTGAATGGGTGTTGAAGTGCACAAAAATGAGCATATTTGGAGAGACGATCTACTAACACAATGATGAATGACTTGTTTCCTGATTTAGGTAATCCCAAAATGAAATCCATACAAATATATCTCCAAATAGTAGGGGGAATCAGAAGTGGTTGGAGTGTGCTTGGGGATTTAACAGTTTCCCCCTTATTGCGTTGACAAACCTCACATTCAACCACAAAGGTGCAGACATCATGTTTCATACCCTCCTAGAAAAAATAGCCTTTAGCTCATTCATAGGTTTTGGTAAACCCCGAATGCCCGGTTGTGGGTGAGGCATGAAGTTCAAAAAGCACTGTGGATTTAAGTTGGGATTTCTTGCATAAATACAAATGAACTTTGTAGCGAAGATCTTCATTATGCTAAGAGTACCTTGGAGAAACTGAAGAATTGAGTTGCAATTGGTGGAGTAAGATATAAATTTTGGGGTATTCCAACCATTCATGACAAAGGACTTGGAGCCAATCTGGTACAATGGAGGAGAGGGAGAAAAGGGACATGACTTCTTCATATTTCTGGGAAAGAGCATGGACCACTACATTTTCCTTGCCCTTCTTGTAAATGATCTCATAGTCATATCCAAATATCTTGGTGACCCATTTTTGTTGTATCGAGGATGAAATTCATTGTTCCGGGAAATATTTGAGACTTCGATGATCAATTTTGATTTGGAATCATTGACCCAAAAAATAAGGACGCAAGAGATCCACAACATGCAGAATAGATAAAATTTCCTTTTCATAAATAGATTGGACCAAATTTCACTCTGAAAGTTATTTTCTAGTGAAATATAAGGGCCTGTCATATAGCATGAGGATGGCTCCAATTCCTTTCCCAGAAGCATCACATTCCAATAAAAATGTCTTTGTGAAGTCTGGGAGAGCTAGGATACGGTTATAGCACATAACATATTTTATGGCTTGGAAGGCATGATCTATAGTTGAAGTCGAAGTGAAAGAATTATTTTTAAGGAGGGAAGGGAGAGGATATCCAATCTTTCCATAATTCTGAACAAAATTCCTATAATATCTTGTTAAACCCCAAAAAACACGCAATCTCTTAAGAGTTTTAGGGCGAGGCCAATATTACATAGATTCAATTTTCTTAGGATCCACATGGACAACATCCTTGCCGAAAATATGACCCAGGTATTACACTTCTTTGGCACCAAAGCCAAATTTAAATTGTTTGAGTAAAAGTTGATGTTTAAAGAGTAGATGGAGAACTTGATTCAAATGGGAGAGATGGGATGGCCATGTTTTACTATAGATACAAAATACAAAATCATGGAGAAGAGGACATAAGACATGATTCATAAGACTTTGGAAAGTGGAAGAAGCATTACACAATCCAAGGGACATTACTAAGAATTCATAATGACCCTCATGAGTTTGAAATGCATCCTTGGGAATGTATTCTTATTTCATACAAATCTGGTGGTAGACAGAATGTAGATCCAATTTGGTGAAGTACCCAACACCACTTAATTCATCCAAGAGGTCATCAATGACAGGAATGGAGAATTTTCCTTTGATTTTGAGTTTGTTGAGGGCATAGAAATCAAGACACATGCCCCAAGTACCTTATTTATTGAGTACCATGACCATAGGGGAAGAATAGGGGCTAGTACTGGGATATATAAAACTGAATTTTAGTAGTTAATTTTATCAATTTCATTCTTCTGGTCAAAGGGATGGTGATAAGTCCAAACATTGGGAACAAGACTTGCCAGGATTAGAGGGATGGAATGATCATGGACTCCACAGGAAGGGGGAAGGTATTTGGGGGTGGTAAAAGCAACATGGTGCAAGGAGAGGATAGATTGGAGATCAAGATGGACAAAAGGTGTATCAAAAACATGAATGGAGTAGAGTTGGATGATAATTGTCGAATGAAATTTTTTGAGGATATTTTCCATGAGATGGGAACTAATAATCTCAAGGGATCCTGTGGTGATTCCTTGGAACTTATACAGTTGTCTCTCCTGTTGAAATTGCATGGTTAAGTCCTTAAATTCCATGAGAATAAGGCCTAGAGTGCGTAACAATTCTACACCAAGAACAATGGCACAACCACCCATGTCTATATAAAACATATGGGATTTCAGGTGATACTGACCAATTTGGAGTCACACATTTTCACATTGTCCACCACATTTCATGGAACCACCATTGAAAATCATGATTTGAAAATATTGACAGCATGGATGTAACAATTTACTTCTTGGTCAATGTAGGGATGAATAAAGTTATGAGTTCTACCACTGTCCACAAGGATGATTAATTTCCTATTTTTGATGTAACCAATTAATTTGAGAGTTTAGGGAGCAAAGAAGCAAGTAAGGGAATTAAGTGAAATCACTAGGTCCATGTCTAAGGGGTCAAAGGGTGGGGTGAGGCTAGAAGGTGGTGGTAGTTCCTCCACAGAAGGAAGAACAACATATTATTTAGAAACATCCTTAGTCACAACCATAAAAATATTTTATTCCTTATAATTGTGCCCAAGAAAATATTTTACATCAAAATTATAACAAAGACCCTTGAGTTGACGTTCATCCATTTCAGGCTTGGTTAATTTTTGGATCTTGAGGGGAGTTGTTGGTGGGAATTTTTTTTTGGGTTTAGGGTGAGGAGGAAAGGAGGTTTTGCGGGTCTGGGAAGACACAATATGTTGGGATTCCTTGGATCATTGAGTAGCTTCCAACCAAGTTTGGGGGTGTGCCATGAGAACATGGGCACACATTTCATCTTTGAGGCCACTGATAAAGAATTCCCTAAAGAAATCATCTAACATGACCTCCATTATAAAATCCAACTGCTCAAATGTGGAAATAAAGTCTTCCAATGTCCCATACTACTTTAACTTGGTGAAACAACCTAAATGGTGGGTGTCAGAGTCAAAGAGGTCATAACGTTCGGCCACAAAGTGTGTCCAAGAAAGATACCCTTGGGGTTCCTTTTTTTCCATTGCCACCATTGCCATTGTTCTGGATCCATATGTAGGACACCATAATGAATCTTTGATAAATCATCAGTAATTCCATGCAAAGAGAAATAATGTTCCATTTGGGTGACCCAACCTGTAGGATCTGATCCATCAAATTTTTTCACCTCAATTCTAGGAGGGAAGAGGTCTCAGAAAAAGTGGGTAGTATGAGGGCCTTGGTAATGGGAATATTCATGGTAATCCTGATAAGATGGTTGGTCAGAAGAGGAAGGGTTCTAGGAACAACCTAGGAAGTGTTCTTTGAGGCCTTTGATATGGGAACATTGTTCCTTGAGGTCTTTGATGTGGGAACATTGTTCCTTGAGGTATTTGACGTGGGAAAATTGTTCCTTGAGGATCTCAATAGTTGAATTGATGGAGCTAATGTTGGCATTGAGATGCTTGATATATTCCTTGTTCTGGTGGTTGTCAGTAATCAAGGAATTGATTTCTTGGGCCCATGTGGTAGTCATTTGGATAAAGTAGAAGGAAAATGGTATAGGGGAAAAAAAATGGGTCTGGAGGGGTGGGTGGCACCAAAGATAAAAAGGGTGTCACATGATAGGAACCATTGTGATCAAGTTGAAAATGGGGATCCAAAGGGATAGGAGCCAAATGATAGGTATCAATGGAATTGGGGCGAAGAGAGGAACCCAGTGGGATAGGTCCCAAATAAGTATGTCAGTGCGACCACTATACTCATTTTTGTTTACTCCTACAGAGTTATACTCTATCCCAAATAATACTGTAGTGACGAAATTGCCAAATGCTTAACAGGAGGAAATGTGTAGTAATTTCACAACCATAATGCAAAAGGAATAGTTGCACGACAATAAATCTTGTATGTTCTGTTTCATTTTTTTCTTTTGTCCCCAAGGGTAGGATATTCAGTGTTTCTACAGACAAGGGTTATCCCTATGCTATAAATCTTTGATATACGTGCAGGGTCCAACAATAGTACTCGACCCAATATCTCAGGGCACCAACTAAGGAGGATATATCGTGCCCTTAGTCATACTACCCGAATACCCAGGTACTAGAGAGTATATTCCTGAGTGTTGTTCTCGATGGAACTATAACAATCAGATGACCGATTGGTTTATCTATGGAGGGATTCAGGAGATCTAGGTCGTTCCATATGTCGATGTTGTCTCATGTGCTACCACTCGATGGGGTACCAACATGGGTTACAAGGGTGGCCAATAGATGTGCGCTTAGGTACCACTTGTATTTCCTTCGTGTATTACTCCTTGACCACAATTTTATGCATGTAATGATAGATTTTTGTAGCTTTAAGATGCCAAAATACACCTCTACCCTCCAAAAAAACATTAACCCACAATTTTCTGCCAAGGAAGGTTCTTTGATACCACTTGTAGTATTCCAGATATAAATAGTATGCAAAACATAATATTTTAGCCAGAAATAATAGACAATCAATGATATAATCAAAACAATACCAGAATAACACTAGAAAGAACACCTGGATTACTGATAGAAATGTTCACTTGCCTCTTTGAGGGGGAAACCTCCAACAAAGTAGATCTCTATTACAATAATATCCAAGAAAATATTTCTCATACCCTCTACTTCTATTTATACTCTATCTATCCAAAATAGCAATCTAGAGGAAGATCCTTCTAGAAGTGGAAACTTATATTAGGTCTTCCTAAAATTGACTTATTCTTCCTTATTGCTAGGTCTTATTAATATTGGCCTTTATTACATGGAATTATATTATTCTACCTATGTGAGGGACTGGGGAGGTTAGGTCCCTAACAAACAATGTCTTGAAAATATTCTTCCTTTATGTAATGACAATCTTTCTCATCATTCTTTTCAAGATTCAATTCTTTCACCAATTTTTCTTGTTGCAAGTGTTCTGGTGACTTTTAATCATATATTGCAAGGTTGAAATATTCACATGCATTTGGTGAAGGCTCCTTGATTTCAATCTCAAATTTTCTACTTGAAATATCTTCATATGGAGTATATAGGAGGATGAAATTTTCTTCTTGCAAATTGGAATTTTCATCTTCATTTTCAGCAATATGACTTGATTCAAAAAATTCATCGAATCTTTTATTATATTCTTCTTTAAAATTAGTCACTTCATTATATTTCTTCCATATAGGAGAGGGTGGGTGGGAAACATTTTCAGAAAATAAATATTCTAATATGTCCCAACCAGTAATGGTACCGGGGGGCAATGAATGGGACCATTCAAGAGCATTCTGACGCAAAGTTTGTTAAAATATTCAATATATAATATTATTTTTAGCAAGATTCAAAAATTGACATTCAAAATTTAATCGATACAAATGTTTCTCTGCATCCTCCAAATTATTTCCAAATAATGTTGAAAATGTTTCCATGGGAATATTAGGCATTTGGAAATTTTCTTCTGGTAGATTTAAAGGGCCTCTATGTTGTCACCTTCTTCTTTGGGAAGTTGTTCCTTTTTATTCATGTCTTGAAACCATTGATGGGATAGGTGCAAAAGGTAAAGGAGAATCATGACATGAATTAAGTTCTTCATGGGAGTCGATATATACATCTTCTTGAGATTTTTTAGTCTTTCCAATGGAGTTTCTAGGGAGTTCATTCTCCTGAATCTTCCGTGCTTCTTGGCTCTTTTTGAGGTCATTGAAAAATATTTCAATAATCTTTGTATAAAATTCATGCATATATAACTATAAGACATTTTCTTAAATTTTAATTTCAAAACCTTGAACCATGCAGACTCTAGTTCCTCAATCTGATATGAAGCAAGGCCTCAAATATATTGAAAGTAAATGTCTCCTTTGTACGATCTCCAAAAATGTTGGCTTTTGAATCTGTTAGGACTGAAATGACAACTTCACGAGGATATGAATCCCTATGCATTTTTATAGAGGTGGTACTCCTCTTTGGCTAAAGCTCGTTTTTAAATATTTGATATCAAAAATAATATAGGATTATGTCAATGATAGAATACAAATCTTTATATATCAAGAAAATTCAAATTGCATAAAAATAAATATACTAGAGAGTTTCTAAGAAGTCAATCGGGAAACACACACACACATTGTAGAAAACATGGAAAATGATAATATCTTCACGTCCATCACATTCTAAATAAAAGGAAATTATCCAATTGCACAAGAGAACTTTGAAAGAGAGATAATTATTAAGATCAAAATATGATTTTGATAATTTGATTTCAGATATCTTATACTCAAAACCCATATTTATAAAATAAAATCAAAATCGACTCCAAAATAGTTCTCTGAATTTTCTCAAAAATAATAATGTATGTTACAGTCTTGGAAATTTAAAGGAATTCGTCCATAAATGGACTGGGATTGGGGCTCTCGTGGACCATAAAATATATACAAGAAGTATGAAGAAGAGGGAGGAATGTGGAACAGGGCACGAGCAACAAAGATATGGAAAGAATAAAATGAGGAATTTATCATAATTCAGTTATATTTTTATAATGAAAGAATAAATACAACTAGATGAATTCTCAGAAGGGAGAAAGTATGTAAGTTGTAAATTCCTCCATTGGAATATTAGAAATCTTTATTAGACATTTGTTTAACCATTCTTGAATATATTCCCTTAAAGGAGCAACAGTTATTTCATGCTTGACTTTGATATTTTATAATTCGCTTTCAATTTCTCTATGGTCAATAGATAAATTTTGTAATGTAGTCTTGATGTCTTGATTTCTATTTGTATATTCCACAATACAACTATCAATATCATCATAAGTATATTCCACCATACTATCAAATTTTCCTGCTAATAATTTTTTCAAGGTTTCAACTTGCTCTTCAAACTCTTGTCTAGTCATGAGAATTGAATTTGATACCATGTTTGGATCTACCACTTCAATGGTTGTACCTGCAATAGCTAACCCATTAAATTTTGAATATGCTTCAATCATTTTTCATGATAATCCATTAAGTTGAATTAATAATCCTCTTAATGTATTAATCCTTTCAATCAAACACACTTTTAATTGTTTCATGCAGATTTGAAAAGGAAAGTATTCTTTTTTTCTCCTTTGTTCTGTCATCTCCAAAACTTTTTCAATGAACATGGAAACCCTTATTGTAAGAAATCGTTCATCATTTTTTAAATATGAATTCAAATATTCTTTAATATTTTGTATTCTAATCTCGAGAGAAGAAAATACTTTTTTCCAAGTCCCATATATATAAAATAAGTGGCATTCTTTTCTTTATATTTTCCTCCACGAAATGTCAAGTAGAAGTGAGTAAGCTTAAGATTCATTTTAGTCTTAAACTTGACTCAAGGGTTCTTTGAGGAATTATGTCAGATTGAACCATAGAAATAGGGGTGCCCAATATAAGTGGAGGAATAAAAGTTGCTTCCGATTCTTTGATTCTTTCCTTAAGCTTGAGATTTTATTCCTTCATATCAACCATTGAGACATCTAGTGCATCCCATTTAACCTTATGAATTGAAGATAATTTTGATGGAATCGTATCTATGATATCAATAGTAGAATGAGATCTTCCATTTTTATTTTTTGAAGTTCTTTCAAAGATTAATTTATTTAAAGACTTGTAAAATAATGCATTATATATGGAAACATTTTCTTCATCTAAAAAGACTTCATACTGAATAGCAAGTGAAACAACAAACTGTTTGTTCTCTTGTATATGTTCCTCTTCATTCAGGAACTAGATATTTTCAATATCAACATCTAAATCGATATCATCAAGAGAAATATCATTTTCATGTATGTTTTTTTCTTATCCTCCCTATTGAGAATTAGTTATTTTCCTTTTCACTTTCAATTTGTGAGGGTTTTCTAAATTCCCTTGAGGAGGATTTTCCTCTCCATCATCGCCTAAAATATTATTCGAGGGTTTTCCTTGTTGAGCCGCCGCGAACTGAGAATTTGATTTAGGAAAAGCACTTCTATGAGAAACAATGAGAGATCAGACACTTATTTCACCTGAGTTTTCCCCTCTTTACTTACAATGCTCTATAGTACCTACTATGGTCTCTATATCACCATAAAGTTTCTTAGAATCTTGAACAGGAGGGTTGTGATTTTCTCCTTATTCTTCTCCAAATATAACGGTATTAACTAATGTAGGACTTGGTCCGACTGATATCACATGGTTATAAAAAAGGTGGTTAGGATCAAATCCCATGATTTCTTCTACAAATTTTAGATTATACTAGTCAAAATATGAAGCATATTCATCAATATTAGCAATTCTTCTAAACAAAATTTCATCAACTTTCCAAGGAAAAGGAATAAACTATTTTTTTCCTTTTTTCATAAAAAAACATGGAACCATAATTTATATTTCCCTTCTACCTCTATGATAAAAAATTTATCCGGAACATAATAAAGAAGGAAGATAGTTTTTTCATGAGAACAAAAAATCCTAATGATGCTATAATCATCCATTTTCTCAAGAACTCCCTTTGTATTTAGAAAAGTGGATGCTACCAATGAAAGTCTAGAAGTTTCCTCTCCAAAGAGAATTTTCTTGAATTAAGACACAAAATCATTATATACTTCATACACGTAGTGAATAACCTTTTGTATCCAAAGAGACTAATACCGCATAGTCACATGGTCGACCTTTGAATTTACCCTCTTTCTAGTGCTCAGACCTTTAAAAATATGGTAGTATGTAATGGAAAATATTAGATAAAAGCCATGTATAAATTTTTCTCATTATTAAAATTCATTAATTGAGAAAACCTTTCATTAGATATAATCTTCACGCAGTCAAAGAAAACATCTTTGTGGAAAGTAAAATGTAAAATATATAGATCAAGCCAAGGGATTGTCATCGTAGAATCTTGACCAGTGATAATTATGATCTTCTCTAGCAAACATATTCAAAGTATCCCTGCAGAATTATTGTTTTCTCTCGGCCATCCTTACCAGGTTGATAAAATTCTTCATAATACCGCTTAGAGAAATGATAAAATCACATTCAATAATACTTGAATCCTATTTTCAATGGAAGAGGTAATATGAAATAAATGTAATTTCCTTGAAAAAGATGTCATTAATAACAGGATTTTCAAAATTCAATTTTAGCATTTAAGTCCATTTTATCAACATTAAATTTAACTTGATAAGTGTGAAAGAAATGGAACACATTATGGCGGGGAGTTGGGGTGGAAGAAATATTCAAATGAAACCGTAAGTCAAATCCCCAACCCACTATGAAAGGAAAAATGGTTAAGTGTTGGTACCTCTTGAATGGACATACAAAAATGGAAAGACACATAATTACGATTTTGCTAGTCCGCAATCAAAGAAAAAAGGAACAAAGTGTTTCCAACTTTTTTATGGAAGAAACAAAAATATACCATGAATCTATGATTCCTCTAACCCGCTAATCCATGAATATAATAACGTGACTAGGTATGGAAGAATATGTAGGCTATGAAAAAGAGAAGTGCAAATGGTATGACACATACATATTGTACGACCAAAACAAGCTTAGAAGAAGGAATTTTGTGTTTGGAAGAGCGAAAGAAAAGAAAGGTATAGGGATCAACAAGGTGTTTGTGTTATTTGTGGCCATTGGGTTATCTCTTTCCCACCAGATTAGTAATCTTATTATATGTCACGACTAAATGATTTTCATAAGATCCATAATCCACAAGAACATAACAAGAGGAAACAAGATTAATGGCATCATGTTTTGCATTCTTGATATCCTTAAACTCCTAGTCAACCCAAAATTATTCCATATCAAAAGAGCCCACAATGAGGAAGCTGATAAAAATGAAAAAATGGGATCTAGTTTAATTAAAGGACAGATGATAATTAAGGAATTGTCCAGTCCCTTAATTTTTGTAATGATTTGTGGAAATTGAAAGGAAAATAAGAGAGGTGTTAAGGTCTTGTCTACACCCTCTCCATTAAGATCGAGTTATATCAACAATAACCCAGGTGCGTGTGCAGTTTGGTTAATTGTGAAGGTGAGCATGGGAAGCATTGCAGGCTCAGATTTCAGGCCTCAGCAGATCAACTTCAGTCTCATTTCATAGGAAATAAAAGAATCCATCCCCACTTATATTTCTCCCATTGAAAATCTCTCTTCAGTCTCCAGGTACTTGAGGGATCTCCATGAGCTTGTTGCTTTTGTTTCTTTTGTTTCAAATAAGAATATCTATGATCTCAGCATTGATTAAACTTCCATTTTTTTTTTTTTTAGTCTTGTGGAGTATTACTCCACTCGAATTGAACATTTTTTAAATTCTAGAACTTGAATTTTCCTTCTCTCTCCTTTTGTCCCTTCTCACTTCCTCATATCTCAATTTCACTCTATTTCAAATTTCATAGTAGGGTCTGTACATTTTGGTGAAACTATTGATACCCAATCATCATATATTACAGGCTCCCTCTACCTTATTGTTAGGAAATGCGACACACTTCCATGATAAAACTAACATAAGAGATGAAGAAAGATTTAATCAAGAAAGTAAATGACATAGCAATCACACAGTACACAAAGATTTTACCTTGGAAACCCAAACCAGGAAAACCAACATCCCTTGAGTGTTCTTACCCTTATTGTCCTATTCATTCAAAATAAAAGGTAACATGTCTAATATTGGTCCACACCTAAGACACAATTTACATCCTACCCTCTTTCTTACACAAGATCAAACCTATAGCCAATTCGACTTACATCTACATGACTAACAACCTCTTCAATTAAGATAGTTACCAACTTAATGAGTGTTAGCACTCTATAAATCTGTTCGGTTGATAAATAGACGACAAAGGTAACTATTTCAACCAAATTTGAGACCCGAAACTAGCCTTTTGTACATGGAGAGGGATCTCTCAGGAGACACGGTCTCAACGCAGGATATGGCTTTAGAGCTATGGCTAGATTTAATGGCTTTGAAATAATGGGTTCTGGTTATATTGGTGCAATAGAGTAAGACCTTGGGCTATGGAGTTGCTTTGAGAAAGACAATGGGAAACAATGACTTGGTGAATGAACTTGAGAGGATAAAGGCTAAGAGAGAAACAATATTCAGTTTAAAATCGATGTGTGGGGGTGGGGAGAAAATACAGAAAGCAACTCGGAGCACCATTAAGGATGAATTCAGAGTTTAACTTAAGAGGAAATACGTTTTGTCTAAATGGCGTGAACAAGGGAAGTTGCGCGAATCCACAGGTTCAAAATTTCATTCTGATTTAGGCAGAAAAATATATGAATAGAGAAACAGGAAGTATATACACAAAGAAAGAAAAAAAATACATCCAAATACTACAATTAGAATCTTTTCATCAAATATTCAAGACTTTTGCATTAAATTCCAATCAAGCTCAAACTACATACAATAATCATTAGCTATACTAATTTTTCCAACCAACTTAGCTTACATTGAAAATATCAAATATATAGGCGAGGGCACCACTTGGGCTACCCTGCTCTTCTAACTAATATCTCTAAAAACTAGGAAACTGATTATCTGCGCTAAATGACTCTTCACATGAAGCTTTTCCAAAAATAGAAAACAAATAGATCTGGCTACATCATGATTGTTTGTAATCTGCCACAGGGATTTGGTTACCGATCAGGTCTCATCATGAGATATTGATGTGTCAATACTTTCCTTTCATCAGAGATTTGAATGGACAAGTGTTTGTCAGAGTCCCGCTATTTCCTGTAATGGATTTAATTTCTGCTAATGCTCATTTTATGGGGGAATATACGTGGCAATTGGCTGCTGACTGTCATGGTCATTATCAAAATGACAAAATCCCTTAGGGCGATGCCTCCTTCAAAACTATCAATAGTTTCCCTCCCTTTGAGGATACGAGAATGAACTCAGTTAATCTTGTTTCTTCTGTTCACTGGTGAGAGTTGCGTGGACTTTTTCCTCAGTCACTTTGCATTCTCTAGAACGCTCCACATACCTTTCCTATAACAACGTCTATGATTCATGCATCTATACAATTGTATCTTTCACTTCTATGATTTGTCTTTTGATCCATGTCACATTCCCTTCGCGGCCTTGCATTGCTGACACTTCAATGTTCTTTGTCATTACCTATTGTCTCAACTCCTTGTTTTCCTTAACTAGTTTTTCCTACTTCAATTGCTAAGATGGATCTTGATCATTTGTTCCCACAAAATCATTCCTCCTTGTTCTTATCCTACTTTCTCGACTTGTGTCATCCACATGCTCCAGTTGGACATCGTGCATGAGTAATTTTTTAGCAAACGATCTTGCGCGTAGCTCGTCTGGGATTCTGGTTTCCCCATGTTCCTTATTCTTCTTTGGAATTCCCCTTCTCCAAGGTATATACTATTAGGGAGACAAGGTCTCTACTATCCTTCCTTCCTATGTAAGGATTTCCACTCTAGGTTCTATGCGGTGTGATGTCATTGTTCCTGCAAGTAAAGTGAGAACTCCCTTTGTACCCTTGGGGATGCCTGTTGTGAGTGAGAATGAATCCCAGTCACTTTGGGGCTCAGTCCTGGTGATACTGCCATTTCTCATGCCCTTCATTACATTTTAGGAGGTCGTCATGGCACAACCATTATTTATCTTGCGTGCAATGGATCCGACGAATGCCCAAATGGAGAATTTGATCGACCTGGGCCTGCGAGAAAACACTTACAGAAAGAGAATGAATCTGATTTCGTGAATAAAATGGGTGTAGAACCTATGGGATTTATAACATATCAGGAGGAAGGAGGAATCGTTACAAGTAACATTGAATTCATGGTGACTAGATGTTTTGAATCGAACTACAAATTTTCCATAACACATCCCCGCGTGTAAGGTATAGGAAATAAGCACTGTAGGGAATACATGATACAAACGCCATGATTTTTAATTCCTTCGGCCTTCATAATGAACTGATAATAGTTACAACACTTTCCAACGCGACTTCCATTAACTACTTGACAAGACCTATGGCACATAGAGACTAACTTTTAACAGGACCCGACTCTCTAGGAACAACATACTCGTACCATTTACGCATGTTTTGACTCTGACATCCATTCCCATTTCCAAGGACCAACCATCCACTTGATGACTTCCACCCCTTCATTGTTACATACCTAAATTCACATGTTTTTACACATGGGCCATAAATCGACCAAAAGCCAACTGTAACTGAAATAAAAATGGCAGTGCTAATAGCTGGCTCCAACAGGGATGATATCCTCCAAACGAGGTAGCAAAGAACAATAGACTAGGTGCCTGACCATTGGGCCTTATTTCAAATCTTCAACATTGCAATATGAAAAACAAAATGCAACCTAAACCTACTGACACAACTTCTAAAAGACTCAGCATAAACTCAAGGCCTTCACTTCGGGCTTCAATTTTCTGTTGACCTACTAACTCGACACAAAAATAAAATGACTATTTACAATGACATGTGACTTAAAAGAAATTTATTTCATTAGATAATGTTTGAGGAACCTTCCTTTTATAGGCCCCCAACCAATGCACTACCCATTTAGTTCTGCCAAAAAATAAGCATTATTTTCATGATGTGCACTAATTTTGAATGGACCCATCCACATATTATCGAATTTTTCGTTTTTTCCTTTGTCCTCATTTCTCGCGTCCCATCTCAACACCATATCTTCCAACCAAAAATCCTTCGGCTTAGAACGCTTGTCAAAGGGTTTCTTCATCCCTTCCTAGTGGAGTTGTGATCGATTGTACACCTGCTCCCTCATCTCCTGTGTGTGAACCAACTAATTTATTCTTATCTGCACGTCATTTGGCTCGACCTCCTACTCTTGTAGTAGTTTTCTGACGAGAAACCCCAATGTGGTAGGGAAAATTACATTTGTGCCATATAAAATATGAAAAGGTGACATTGAGATGGAATTTTTGGTGGTAACCCGATTTGCCCACAGCGTATAGATAAGTTTTTTATGCCAAGATTTCTTATTGTCTTGCAGGAGTCTTTTGATGATCCTGGTTAGGATTTTATTTGAGGATTATACTAACCTATTTCCTTATGGGTAGTACATCGTATAATGCCCCAGGGTTATATTGTAATCATGAAAAAACTTTTCCATCCTCCTAGACTTGAATGCAGTCGCGTTGTCGGTTATGATCTTGATAGGACATCTGAATCTCGATAAGATGTTTGTCTCCATAAATTGGATGATGACTTTGTTAGTAGCTTGGTTCGTGGGGATCGCTTCTATCCATTTTGTGAAGTAGTCAGTGGCCATGAGAATCCATTTTTGCTACGCCGAGGATGGAAGATTTATTTCCCCTATGAAATCAAAACCCCACTGCATGAAAGGTTCTTCAACTCAAATTGACTTTAATGGCAGGGGCTGCAACTTTCTTCTCTTGTCGAAAATTTGACATTTGTGGTAGCTTGATACTTGTTTGTACACATCTACAAACATTGTAGGACAATAGTAATTGTTGGCCCTTGACCAAGTTTTGAGGAACACTTGGTCATATTTTACCATTTTGGGGACTTTGATAGCTTGTCAAGGATGGAGTGCAACACAAAGAGGAAATCATGGAAGCTAGACCCATTTTTGGGTCCTTTTTGGATTTTGGGGGATAATGTAATGGGATTGGGATGTCGGCCCATGGGTTTACCCATGTTTAGGCCTATTTTGTATGTATATATAGATGTCAAGGCCATATAGAGGAGTAGTGGATAACATTTCTATGTGATGTAGGCTAAGTGCCAAGGGTTGAATCTTTGTGATCAAGGCTTTGTGGATTTTGTGTAAGACTTGCAAAGCCGAGTGCAAGTCCCTATGAAATATTGTTGAAGGCTTTGTGTTGTAGTGAAAGGAAGAAGGATCTAGCGAGCTGCATAGATATTATGTCCTATACGAAGAGGGATTCATATGGCTCTGTGTTGTAACTTGATTAACTGAAGCTAATAAAGAATAAGACTTTATGGATGTAGCCCCGGGGTGGGGGTGAACCACGATAAATATGTGTGTTGTGCTTTGTGCCTCGACCTGATCTTCTTGTATCTTCCTTTGCTAAGTTCTTTGATTTGTTTAGATAGATCTATTTATGCTTTTTTCTTCTGAGATATGAATGAATATTATATCTGGTAGGTAAGATTCTTAGTGCTTCATCTGCCAAATCTAATCTATCTCGTTGTGGCTAAGTGTTGAATTATCTTAGATCTAAGTATATATTGCGATGCTCTATGCTATCTATGAAGTATCATAAGGGTTGAATATTGATGAATAATCTATGCTAGGTTATTTCTAAGTGTTATAATGACAGATCTGTGTCCTAGCTAAGGTTGCAGACACCTGAGTCTTGCAACCACCCTTGCCTCTACCTCGGGTGAGACTTCATCTTCTTTGCAGGTGTTGCAGAAAGGGTCGGTAGCTAGGGTTTTGTTGGTGCATTGTTGTAGCGTTGAACCCTGGGTCTGCCCCTATGCCAAAAAATGGTTCCGTTGCCGAGACATGAAACTGTGATTGCTAGGAACTGAGCAGAAGAAGCTTTGTGAAAAGATTCATCCTGAAATTGTGAAAGCTTTGTGCATGGATCTATGCCCTAGTGAATAGTGATCCACTTGATCTAAAAAGATCTGTGTTGAAGAAGGAAGGACATATCTGAAGGAAAGAAGTCATATCTACAAGAAAAGAGGTTGATACTGAAGAAAAGAATTAAGATCTGTAAGCTCTATGCTCCAATAAAGGTAAGAATAGTTAAAATTTCTTAGATCTGGAAGCTTTGTGCCTTGTAGAAGTAAAAGAAGTGAAATTTTTTGTTTCTAAAGTATGGATTTAGGTATCCTTGATAGATTTTTTCCTAGCTTGGAAACTAGGGCATTATTAGATGAACGAATGTTTGATACAAATAGATCCGATAAGAATAATTAAAGATATGTTATACCTATGCATAGAAAGAATTTTTGGACTAACCAATGGATGTAGGATCCTAGAAAGAAATTTTTCTAGGCTAGCCATTATGACCCTAGGAAGAAATACAAGAAAAGTTGGGCATCATTGAAGTGAAAGAGAGGATTAACTTTTTGTTATAGTTGCAGAATACCAGGACATCTTGCTAAGGAATGCCCTGGGAGAAACCCTAGTTTCCTTTGTTGTAAGGATATGGACCATGAAGTTCTGGATTTCCCTAGAATGATTGCTAGAATTGAAAATCTAAATATGGAGCAAGCAAACCCTGAATGAGATCAAGATACTAAGATTATAAAAGAACCCCAGAAAGAATCAGAGATTATGTTGCTAAAAATAAAAGAAACCCTGGATGAACATAAAGATGTGGGTAAAATCATGAAGTTGGGTAACACTTTCGTGACAATCGGGTCTCCAAAATTTC
>SNQJ01S0097072.1:18350-49824 GCA_010110895.2 Picea sitchensis
TTTTTATCTAATTTTATTTAATTTTATAAAAAAATCACTACATAATATTTTTAGGTGAGATTATGATTCGGTGAAATGAAAAAACCATATCTTTAAAAATACACAACGGAAAATTATGGAACAATTATATTCATAATTGTTAAAATGTTCTCATCAAAAGGGTATTTTTAGATTTTACTTTTAAGTAAAAATTAAGATAGATACATGTTGTAGAAAAACATGTGTTTAAAATATGCAACGTTTTCAGCTTGGTCAACTTCAAAAAATTCTAGAAATTATAATATTCATCCGTTAAATTCAAAATGATAGTCATAATAAAATAGAGTCTCTGTAGATTGTTGCAGTATATTTTGTTTCTTCAAAACATAAGTTTAATAAAAAAAACACTGTTGTAGAAATAAGTTACTCATTATCATTCATTTCGTGTTGAAGAAACATACTGTTAAACAATTGTTAATTTGACATATCAAATCGTGATAAAAAAAAATTAAAAAATAGTCATTAGAAAGCTAACACAATTCTTCACAAGTTTCGTTTTTACTGTAAAGTGAAATTCTAAATTAAAAAAATACGTTTATATGTCGGAAGTTGAATAACTTGTGAAAATACAGTTTTTTTTCTCATAAAACAAGCAAAAGTGTAACCCACCTTCATGATTTCACCCTGTAAGTTTGTGAGAGATCTTCAAAGAAAAGGAGAAAATCGAAGTAAGAATAACAGACTTTGACATTGACTATGCTCTAGATGAGGGAACACAGATGAACATTATGATAGAAATTACTTGGGAAACCCTAAGAAGGCCTGCTTTGGTTCCTTCACTAGGAAAAATAGGGTTTTTTAAAGTTAAAATGGTAACCCTATGTGGCAGGATTACCCAGATAGCTATGAGTACCCATGGATCTTCGACAGAGGAAGAATTCAAAGTTATTAAATTTATTGAGGTCTATGCCCCATTTCCAACTTTGTTAGGAAAGATCCGGATTGAAAAATACCAGATCCAGAGAAATGAAGAACAATAAACCCTAGAATAGAAGAAGCAAGAACTCATGGAATTTATGACTAGAAAGGTTGCCTACTTGATGGAAGAACAAGAGAACAGATCTAAGCTATTGAACACTAGGAACTTGGATGTTGAAGCTATAAGAGCATTTGAGGAACCGCAGAAGACTGAAATACCTAATCCATATGATAAAAGAGTATTACCCTTGGATCTGAAGAAAGAATCTCAGCATCGTGAAGTGACTATGTCGAGAGAAGAAAAGAATCAGAATGGAAAAAGGATGACTGAGACGAAGATCACTGGGAAGAAGGCTAGGAAGCTAAGTAAGAAGAGCGCCAAGATTGAAAAGTTACAAAAGATTCCATAGGAAACTTCGCAGAAGGAAAAATCACAGGAATTGAGCTTCATCGGGATATCAGAACTGCGACATATGACACTTCGTCGTGGCAAAGAAATATAGTCGTTGGACCAATATACCCATTTGACTTCCACCCTGAACAGATAGAAACACATTAAAGTATCACCACAATACCTTTGGACCATGCCATAATGGATGGATCAATGTTCATGAAATATTCATACCCGTTGCAAGCAGACTATTGATGAATTTCCTATTTAGCTCGTCGCGCTGTGCCCGAAGAACACTTTTTCCAACTGAAAAATCTAATCCCATAGAACTAAGGATTGTCTACAGTGATCATTGTAAGCAGATTTTTCATCCTAGTGCATTATTTTGAGATCATCATGACCTCGATTATCTTTCCTGAGTGCGTATGTTCGACAAGCTCACCGAACTTGAGGAGTCCATCAGAGAGGTCCTTCTCAATTTAATGATTGAGAGATTCATGTCGGAAAGAATGTCCACCGGAGTCCAAGCATCATCGACAGGAGGAGTGCAAGCCCCCCCGTTGACTGCTCTAGTAGGAACATCTTGAGCCGACACAGAGAGAAGAACTAAGAATAAGGACGACATAGCCAACGTGAAGTTAGTGCCATCCATCCTACCAGCTTACATACCCCCTCTAAGTGGTGAGATTAATAGGGACAGTGTACCTAGAGACTTTGAATACACCCTAGTCATTGTATATCTACCAAAAGGAGTACGCACCTATTGTGCAGATCAAGACAAGGTTACAGCCTTGAAGTTTTGTGACTTCAACCTAGGAGACCGTAAATCTTACAACATGCTTGCTTCGTATAAGTACTTGACAAGAACTAAGGGAAAGAATTTGAATCTCATCCTCAGCAATGGACGATGAACCTTGTGCAGTATACTTTTCTCAATGTTATGAAAATACCACATTTTGGTAGACACCAGGAGGTGAATGCTTGTGTAAAATTGTTGCTAGCAAGTTACCACAAAGGATACCTATGGTTATATCGTCGCATAACTATTGATCTGACGCTAATCAATAGGATCACCGGGCTTAGCATGCAGGGCCTTGATCCCCATGAGTACTATCCTGGAAAGACCACAGACTGCACTCTTGTGCAAAAGATCAAAGAAGCCTATGGAGATGTTGTGAAAGGCATGAGAGGCTTCAAGGTAGCTTCTATTGAAAGTGGTGTAGTGTGTCGCGCATACCAACTGATCATAGGGAAGTTGGTACACAAGAATCGACCAACACAAGTATTTGGCTTTGTAGTTGACCTCGCAGGAAAGTGTGCAGAGGGACTACAGATGAATTGGGCAAAGTACCTAGTGAATCAACTGGATATTGAGTGTAGAGAAGCCCAGGATCAAGGATATGAATTCCATTTTAGCTGGATCCTGATACTGATTGATTTTGTTGCATGGGAGCTACCAAAAGGTGCAACTTTCCCAGACCTTGATCCCATTAAGCTACTAGTTGTGAAGTTCAGTACATTATGGTACTCGAACGACATCAACAAGCAATGGAAATAAAATTCCATTTTCTACACGTACTATAACCAATTGAAAGCATCCATGAGGAGTGAACTTCACATAACCCTGAACACTTTACAAATATTTTGACCTCTGATAAAGTTTAGCATGAATCACCACTTTATATACCTAACCCCATGCACTGATGAGAACTAGGAACAACTTCAGTCCTATTATAAGCTGACAAGAGAAGACCTGGAAGAGATTACCAAGGAATGGTTGATGGACCTCCTTGTTTCAGCAGACCCCGTAGAAATGTCCGACATCAACAGCCCCAGAACTACGCAAGATACACTTGGGCCCAATAAGACAAAGAAAGCAAAAATGATGAAGAAGACTAAAGAAGTCCAGGATGTTGACAACCTATCTATAAGGACAGATTCCATTACACCAGATGAAGACGTTGATACAGAAACTCAGAAAGTCAAAGTACCACCACCTAGGGATGAAGAAGACTCATCGAAGAAAAGGAAGGTCTCACCTATGAAATCTTCCTCCAGAAAGAAACCAAGAACCCCTGTAACCAAGATGTGAAATTCCCTCACATTGGATGACTTTGATTTCATTGTTGCAGTGGTCAATGATGCTTCAAAGGAAATCATAGAGAAGCAGGAGGCGAAGCAGGAACAAATGTATAGCCAAATTGAGATCGGGCTCCAAGGAGTACAACAAGCACTCCAGTCTAGCTGAGCAATATCTACTGCACCTCTGCCAGAAGGAACAATAGGAGTGGGATATGAATAAGTTCATCTCTGCAAGATTGTTGATGTAGTCGAAATATGCCTTCAACATGCTTAGGAAGAAAAATCACAGGCCACCCAGGCCCTGAAAAAATCACAGGAGGAAATTATTGAACAATTCCAAGCCATGCAACAAGAGAAGAATGCTCTCCAATAAACATTTGAGGAAGACAAAGTGAAGATCCAAAAAGAGAAAGAGTAGTTTCTTGCAAATAAGATAGGAATTGAAGAATCAGTCAACATAGCATTTCACTCTATGACCAGCTTAGAGAAGAAGGCCGAAGAGCCCATACAACACCAAGTGACGAAGTTGGTTGAAGTTATTCAACAACTTAAACAAAGGGTCATGGAATTAGAGCTTCGGGCCATACCACAGAATCTACAAGAAGTTCACGACCAGTGAGAATTGAATGCTCAAAGCGCAGTCGAGAGGATTAAAACAATTTCTACAGAATGTAAATAGATAAGTAGTAGAAGAACGTAGATATATGAACAACTATCTGAAGACCCAAGGTTGAAGAAACTGGAGTCCCAACTCTAGGAAGAAAATAAACATGTAGATACAGTACAGGTGTAGCTTAAGCTCATGTCACCCATCGCGAGGATGAAGAGATCCTAGGAACAACACACTGCCCAACAACATGCTTTTGCCATGCAGAACAGAGTGATGGAAGTCACCCAGAAACTCCATCTGATCAAAGGAGGCAGCCTACCTACTGTTTGAATAAATTGAAGGCCAAAGAACACTACTAGAATAAGTAGTTGTTACAGTCAAGAAGAAACTAGAAGGACCTATCAGTGAGGTGGTTGTTTAGGAATTCGTTGAGGAAGAAGCAGTAGCACAGAGACAAGTCAAAGTAGCTCAAGCTAATATCGAGACCTTTGAGGTAAACTTACCCAAACTTGAGTGACATGGGATGAGTCACAGGTGAGTGTTGGAGGCCTATTGGCCCTTGACCAAGTCTTGAGAAACACTTGGTCATATTTGACCATTTTTGGGACTTTGACACCTTATCAAAGATGGAGTGCAATGGGAAGCGGAAATCATGGAAGCTAGACCCCTTTTTGAGTCCTTTTTGGGTTTTTCGGGATAATGTAATGGGATTGGGATGTCAGCCCATGGGTTTACCCATGTTTAGGCCTATTTTGTATGTATATATATATGTCTAGGCCATATAGAGGAGTATTGGATAACATATCTATGTGATGTAGGCTAAGTTCCAAGGGTTGAGTCTATGTGATCAAGGATTTGTGAATTTTGTGTAAGACTTGCAGAGTCGAGTACAAGTCCGTGTGAGAGACTGTAGAAGGATTTGTGTTGTAGTGCAAGGAAGAAGTATCTAGCAAGTTGCACAGATCTTATGTCCTATGCGAAGAGGGATCTGGATGGCTCTGTGTTGTAACCTGATTAACTAAAGCTAATAAATAAGAAGACTTTGTGTATGTAGCCCCAGGGTGGGGGCAAACCATGGTAAATATGTGTGTTGTGCTTTGTGCCTCGACCTGATATGCTTGTCTCTTCCTTTGATAAGTGCTTTGATGTGTTTAGAAAGATCTATTTATGCTTTGTGATTCTGAGATATGAATGAATATTAGATCTGGTAGGGAAGATGCTTAGTGCTTTATATGTTGAATCTAATCTATCTCATTGTGGCTAAGTGTTGAATTATCTTAGATCTAAGTATATACTCTGATGATCTGTGTTATCTACGACGTATCATAAGGGTTGAATATTGATGAATAGTCTATGCTAGGTGATTGCTAAGTGTTATAATCATAGATCTATGTGCTAGTTAAGGTTGCAGACACCCGAGTCTTGCAACCACCCGTGCCTCTACCTCGGGTGAGACTTCATATGCTTTACAGGTATTGCTGAAAGGGCTGGTAGCTAGGGTTTTGTTGGTGCACTATTATAGTGTTGAACCCTAGGTCTACCTTTGTGACAACAATAATCCGCTCTTAGGATTTTGTGCATGGTGGTTTTCTAGTAATGGTGTCCCCCGCAGTCTCCCTTGTGAAATTCTTTTGTGTCTCGCTTTACATCATTTTTTAGCAAACAACTTAGAAAAATTCCCCCAGGATCATTCCAGTAGAGTGATTTATCTAGGATGCATAATTTAATTTCTTTAAGATTTAGAAATCGGGCCTTGGTCTTACTTTCACCCGGACGGGCCTAGAGATTCTTCAACACATAGATGATGTCTGCATACCACGGAGAATTGACGAACTTCTGGGATTCCTGCATAGTTTTTTCTTCTTGAATAATCTCTAATAGATCGACAATGAAATTGATTCCCACAACATCATAGTCCAAATGCACCATTAGCTTCGCAATGCCTTGACCCTTAATTAGTTTCGTAGGCTTAATATTCAGGTCATATTCCAGCATGGCCTCTATCCACTTACTTCTCCTACCTTCGAGGTCGGGTTGAGTTAGGATATCCTTTACTGAGCTATTGGGAACATAAGTAATGATGTGTGAGTGCAATATGTACATCCTGAACTCCTTCAAGTCTTTCAATAAGGCGTATGCTTGTTTTTCCATAATGTCGTACCTTAGTGGAGCATCCTGCAGTGTCCTAGTGAAATAGGCTATAGGTTTCTTGAAGTTATTCTACTCTTTCTTCAACAACACGCTGACAATCATATGCTCTGAGGTGAATGAAAATAGGATGAAATATTTCATGAAGTCTGGATAGTCTAGCACAGGAGCTCTATTCAGCGCCACCTTGATATCTTCAAAATATTTCCTAGCTTTCGGATTCCACTTGATCTCATTCCCCTTCATGAGCATGCAAGTTATGTGCTTTAGAATTTCTTCCAGGTTCGGGATGAATCTTCTCAAGAAGTTTACCTTTCCCACGAAGGATTGCACTTCCTTCTTACTATGTGGAGTGCTGATTTTTAGGATTCCATCAACCCTGCTAGGGTCTATCTTGATGCATTATTTCGAGATAATGTGCCCCAACAACTTCCCTTATTCCATCTCAAAATGTGATTTCTTTGGATATAGCAATATGTCGAACTTCCTGGACTTCTGGAAAACTTTCTTTAGATGTTCGAGGTTTTGTTCATCAGAGGAAGAGTATACCGTGATGTCATCTAGATAGATCACAATGAACTTGTCCCTTTCATTAGAAATAGCTATGTCCATTTCCCTATGGAAAGTGGAACCAACGTTCATTAGGTCGAAAGGCATCTTGGCATACATGAGTGTTCCCTATGGATTCATGAAAGCCATTTTTTCTATGTCATCTAGGTGGACCATGATTTGAATAAACCCCGAAAAACTATCCAACATGGACATCTTCTAGGACCCCACCACCTTTTGTAGGATATAGTCCATTTTAAGAAGAAGGTAGTGATCCTTTAGGGATACTTTGTTTAATTTTTTGAAGTCCACACATAGCTTTATATCCCCGCTCTTCTTTCTTACAAGTACCGAATTAGTTACCCATTTTGAGAATCTTAAAGAAACGATAATCTTAGTTTCGAATAGTTTCCTTACCTCTTTTTTGATCAATGACATTAGCAGGGGATTTATCTGTCTCAGCTTCTGTTTGAAAGGCTTGTGGTATTCTTTGAGAGGGATAACATGCTGGATTACTTTAGTGTCATACACCTTCAAATCGTCATAGCTCCATGCGAAAACGTGGGGGAATTCCTTCATGAGATTGACGTAGTATTGTTTGACCTATGGACTAAGCGTTTTTGATAATTTGATTATTTTCAGGTTCTCCTCAGTTCCAATGTTTCAGTCTTCGATATCCTTGCCGTTTCCAATGATCCTGAGATTTCTGGCCACGTCATTTTTTTCGAACAACTTTTCCAGCGACACTAACCCCTTTGGGATGATGTTATTTTTCAGTTGTACTATGTCCCTTATCCCTATCTGGTCCTGGAAAGGGTCATTATTACTATGTTCATCCGCGCTCCCATATTCCTTGCAACAACATTCGTGGCCAATGCATCAAAAATCTAGTTTTTATCCCTAGGGATAACTGGCAAATCGTACTCCAAGAATTTCTCGACGAGATTCAATGCCAAGTTTCTAGTATGCTCTTAGCCTGGGGTGTTTTCTCTGATATATGACTTTGACCAGGATTATGACCAGTTCAAAGTGTCCACACACTGCTATCTTCTTTGTGTCTAATTCTTTCAAGACCTTCAGGCCTAGAATCAGTGCCTCATACTCAGCCATGTTGTTTATGCATTCGAACGTGAGCTTGTATGAGCACATCTTTGTGGCCACCTCAGGGGGGATTACCCATATGTCGGAACCTACTCCTTCCTTACTAACCATTCCATCAAAACGCATGTTCCATACCTCATTTTCCACATGGTCTTTTGGGTCGGTGCACTCTGCTGCTTTCCACGCAGTTTCCTCATCGGTTGTCATGATGGTTGTCAACTCTTCCTCTTCAAAGCTCAAATAATTATAGAATATAGAGGAACCAACCTCAGTGTCAATGGAGTATATGAGATGGTTATTTGGCTTCATCTTGCTTCTTACCATGTATTTCAGCAGCACTTCTTTGTACAACCGTCTGTCCTGGACAAAGATAAGAATGGTGGTGTATGACATGTCCATTTGTAGGGTCCCTTTTAACTTCACAACCCATGACCTGGACAGCAGCATGCTAAACTTAGGAGGCATGTCTGCCATGACCACTTCCATGACCATGTTTTTTGAAGGAATTTGGGCCAATGACACGACCAAGTCCTTGATGAGGCCTAGGCACTTGAATTTCCTCGAGTCAAAAGAGAAAAGGTCCTTATAAGGTCTGGTGAAATCCAAACCTGATTCGTCCATGATAACCTTTGGCATGAGGTTGTGCGACGTGCCTGAACCCAACATAGCATTATGCAGGGTCATGTCATGAACATTTAGACTAGCGTATAATAGAGGGATTCCCTCAATATCACTTGTCTCTTCAATGCACAGACCAAACAAAATAGCAGGGTGATCATCTTGGACATTCAAAGTATTGTGAGTCCCTCCCATTTTCATCATTTTGATAATTTTCTCTCGATATTCAACCTTTCTGATAAGTTCGTTAAATGGGATAAAGATTTTGATCTTTCCCATTTCATGGTCAAACTTAAAGGGAGGACAAACTTTCTCTACCTCTTTTCCACTCGCTTCTCAATTTGGTTCCGACATTTTCTTTGGGGCTTCCTCCTTTGACTTAGCCTTTTCAGTAACATCCTTGGTCGTGTTGTCTAGTCTTGGTCGGCTAGTGGAAGGGATGTCCGCCGCAATTTTCCTTATGGGTTTCATCTGTTGAGCTTCAGTGTGCGCCTCCTTTCTCCTGAGGTTATATTTCTTTTAAAACTGCATGATGGCATTCTGGTAACCCTTTTTGAATTCTTCCATTTCCCAAGACAACGTATCATTTGTTTCCCCAAACCATGTATCATCTATCTCCAACATCAAATCTTCGTTTTGGATCATGTATCGATCATGTTCGCTCTTTGTCAAAAACACACACATGCTTTTGTCATTGCAACAATGCATTTGTTCTTTGAACATATGATTGAAATCCTTATCTTTGTAGTTGTTTTCGAATGAAAGCCTTGTCTGTTGGTCACCTTCATCTCTCTTCTCCCTCTTTTCCCTCTACCGAATCTGGGGAACTTGACCCCTTATGAGGTTCTGATTCCTGGGTCGGGGGTCATGATGTTCTCGGGAAATGGGTTTGTTTCCCACAGACATTTTCTCCATTATATTCTCCATGGTTCTCATCATTAAATCAAATTTTTCATCTGCAGACCTCAATGTCGATGGATTCCCATCTCCTTGGGGCTTCTTATCGCCTATGTTGAATCTATGTTTGATCTTCCTTGATGCCATCGTGTTTACCTCGACTTTGATCGCATTTCTGATTATCACGTCTAGATTTGTTGATCTCATTTATCTCAACAACAAGGGAAATTTGTTGTCGAAGGAGTCAAGGTATCGCAATTGCGCAATCCCGGGAGGTAGCTGGATTTTTGTAGGAATAGAGTTATACATATTTATGAAATGGGCTGAGAATTCTTGCACCATCTCCTCCGATGCCTTCTTCATATTATTGTACTGCGTTAACAACTGCAAGGGGTTATTCTTGTCTCCCCATCTAGTGATGAAAGATGTTTTGAACTTGGTGAAGTCTCGAATGCTCGAAGCCAGGAGGGATTTGAACCACTTCCTCACCTCCCCCACAAAAGACTACACAAACAACCTCATTTTCACATTTGCATAGTCTACCTCTTCTAGGTCGACAAAATCATTGAACCAAACCAGATGCTTCTCAGGTGAAACATTCCCTTCAACATCGTAAAACTTAATTATATGGTTATAATTAGGCGGAAAATCATGTGGTTGGGTTGGCAGAATGAGGGGGGCGAATTTGGAAGCCATGGCTCTAGAAGGATTTGGGATTTGAGGGATATTATTAGATGCTAGGGCTTGGAATATCTTCTCGTCAAAAACTATCTCATCCAAGTTGGTTTTTGACTTAGAACTGAATAGGTTTTGCTCAAACAATGCGTCAAACTCAAGCTCGTAGATTCTTTGCATGACATTTTTTGCTAAGGACAGACTTTTTTATAGGTAATAGAATGGGTCTGACACTTGCTCTCTATTCCTGTGCATACTTTTCTCAGGGTCGTACACAAGATCTGAAGGGTTTGGGTCAGGATTTTCTCTGGTATAGATCATCTTAGGATCCAGGGTTCCTAAAATGCACTACTTGGAGCTACTGGTATTTTTTATTGGAGTTTCCAAGGTAAAGTTTTCATATGGTATGGATATTTCTCCCTATGTGACCCTCACGGGTCAAACTACAACGTTATTCATTCTCCTAGGGAAAATCTATTCAATTTCATCCCTGGCAACATTGCTAGAATGTTAGGACTCTGTAAATCTGTTCGGCTGATAAACAAATGAACAAGGTAACTATTTCAACCAACATTGAGACTCAAAACTAGCCTTTCAGACCTGGAGAGGGATCTCTCAGGAGACATGATCATAGTGTAGGATATGGATTTAGAGTTGTGGCTAGATTTAACACCTTTCAAATAATGGGTTCTGGTTATATTGGAAAAATAGAGTAAGACCTTGGGCTATGGAGTCGGTTCGAGAAAGATGATGGGAACAAATGAATTGGTGACTAAACTTGAGAGGATAAAGGCTAAGAGAGAAATAGTCTTTAGTGTAAAATCATTGTGTGGGGGCGGGGATAAAATACAGAAAGAAACTTAGAGCACCGTTGACAATGAATTTAGAGTTTAACTTCATAGAAAATACATTTTTTCTAAATGGCATGAACAAGGGGAGTTGCACAGTGAATCCATAGGTTTGAAATTTTGTTCTGGTTTAGATAGAAAAAGATATGAATAGAGAAATAGGAAGTGCATATGCAAAGAAAGAAAAAAAATACATCCAACTGCTACAATTAGAATCTTTTCATCAAAGCTTCAGGGATTTTGCATTAAATTTTGATCAAGCTCAAAGTACATACAATAATCACTGTCTATATTAATTTGAGCCATGTCACATTCCCTTCACGACCGTGTTCTGCTAGAACTTCAATGGTGTTTATCGTTACCTATTGTCTCAGCTCCCTGTTTTCCTGGTAAAGTTCGACGATAGCTAGTTTAGCCTACTTCAGCTGCTGAGATGGCTCTTGATCATTTGTTCCCATGGAATCCATCCTCCTCGTTCTTCTCCTAATTTCTCAGTTTGGAATCACACATGAGTAATTTTTCAGCAAACGATCTTGGACACGGCTCGTCTGGGATTCTAATTTCCTCACGTAGCACCCCCCTACCTTACCAGGTACTGCATGAATTCTTGATCTAAGGATCGTTCTCGAATTCACCTCTGAGATGAAATGGCTCCTTCAGATCCCTATCAAAACCTTAATATTCAATCCATAGGTCCTTCGTGAAACTCTACTTGCACAAGTATGCAAAATGCGTGAGCTTTCAGCTACACACAGCCTCAACACGACCGTGATCTTTTCTCGAAATGGAATTTTGAGTTTCGATACATCCTGAGTCCTGATGTCAAGAACCTCTTCCTTCTCGATCCCTCGATCCCCAAAATGTTGAAATGCCGAAATAGTACTCAATGATGATTAGCCCCCTGGGCCATATCTTTGGTCCATGTGACCACTCTTCATATGACTGCAGTCTTCTTTGAAACTTTTGACTCCATGAGCCCCGACTCTTAGTCTTCAGGATTCCCGAAACGTCGAATCCTGGTATTCTGAAATGTCGATCCCCAGCTTTCTCCTCCAGGGATTACTTTTCCCTGGCTCTTCACATTTTGCAATTTCGGGACCTCCGATGTCAGGTATCCCACTTCTTGGCTATAGGATCCCCGAAATGCCGATTTTTGAAATCTCAATACCCAGTGCAACCGTAACCTCACTCTCCTTTATGTCATATTTCGCAACTTCGGGGTTTTCATTCCTGAAGGCCCGTATTCCTTGTCCTCGGGACTTTCGAAATATCGATCTCAAGTGAGCCAAAATATAGCTCTTTCCCTCTTGACCTAGCAACGATCCTTCTCCACCTTCGTGAATTCACGTTTTAGAATTCCGTGACTCTCAGTGCATCAAATCTTCGTTGTCCTCTCGTACTCCTGGTAGCTGAAATATCAAAGTACCAACATCCTGAAACTCCGGTCCTCCTTCTCTTGAGAAAAATCAACGACTCACAGCCTCTCCTGATCCAAATTCTTAGGTCCTTTCGGGACTTTATGGGTCAAGAGTTTCGAACTCTTACCTATGCATCTTCCGGTAGCTGAAATACTGAAATACCCTTTCGGGGATTTTTCCAATGCCTTGATCGCTCGCCGCATGTCCTCCTACAAATGGATGGTCATGATCCTTTCAGGATTTTGTGACTTCGTGACCCCAACGACATTTATTCATGGTCCTTTGAACTCACAGTATCTAAACTCTCGGTAGCTCCCCGATCACTACCACATGTCCTCCACAAATGGACGATCCTGATCGCTTCAGGACTTCGCAAGTTGCGAAGTCGAAAGACTCCTCTTGTTCTCCTCTATGGTGTCGAATCCCTAAAATATGAGGATCTTGTGACACACATCCTTCGTAGATGGATGAATTTGATTCTTTTGGGACTTCATGGATCTGTGAGTCCTAATCTTCGGTCCTTCAGCCTCTAAACCTCCGAATTTCTGAAGTCCAAAATCCTGATACCTCTACCCTGTTAGAACATTTTGTATTCTTTTCTCTGTGCGTGAGGACTTAAACCTCATGCATCTTTCCATAGATCTGATGGCTATCGGTCCATGTAAACAGATCTGGTGGCTCAGACATGTTCTTCTGCTACGCCCTTTCTACACTGCCTGGACATGAATCCACGGTCCAAATCTTCTCGGCTGATCCGACGACAGCTGTGTTCCTCCTGAGCTTTTGGGATTCTAAACTCTCCAAAGCATTCCTTGGCCTCTGCGATCCTTGTAGCTATGACCTATGCATAAAATCACTACTCCTCCTCAGCTTCTCTCTTTAAATCCTCAAAGGATTCTTTCACTTCCATGCTACTTGTAGAGTCTTTGCACGCGCGAAGGTGCTATCTCTTATGATATTTTCCTATAGCTTCGACCTCTAAGGGATTTACCTTTTTTCCCTCTCCCTCAGATGGAGAATCTGATGCCCTCCTGGCACTCTCTTGCTCAAGAAACTTCTTGTTGAGTCTGCAGGGTGTTCAACAACCCTTTGAAGAACCTTCCTTAGACTCTTGTTCTATTCCAGAACTCAAAAGAGTTCTTTCCTTCTGTTCTCTATCTGCACACTGACTCAATGCCCTCCTGGCAGAGTGTCCAGAATCCTGAGTGATTCTATTTCTCTATGAACTCATAGTACAGTTCCTCCTCAGCACTTTGTGCCTGTGCTCAATGCCCTCCTGGTAGATCTCTATAGAACCCTCAGTAGTTCTATCTTCCTCCTGAACTCAACAGAGTTCCTCTGTGCACTCTATGCACCTGCTCAATGCCCTCTTGGCAGAGCTCTACAGGACTCCTTAGAGATTCCATCTTCTACTATGTCCTCCTCTGCACAGTCTCACCTCCAAGGTATTCATCAACCTTGAGGTATTCCCCTGGGTCAATGATTTCAATTGGTGTGCCTTCCTAGCATGTCCTTGTCCAAATTCCACTGAATTGGAAGTGCACTCTATGCACTAGCTTTCAGAACCCGTAGTGTTCTATCATGCCCTCTTGGCATGAAGCCTGAAAGAACTCCAAAACCTGAAATCAAAGAACCCTCAGATAACAGAACTTATATGTCCTGCAAATGCATACCTAACATACATCTACAGCATATCATCAATACACACATGAAGACATTCATCGTACACAGGATAACATGTAGGAAAAACTGCTTTGATTGTATTTAATATAAATTCCTCCTTTTACAAAGTGTTCTTGATCTTGGACTTTGACAGAGTCTCATCTCCTCCTCTCTACTCTCTTCTCTAACTCTTGCTACCTCTACACCCTAACTCCAAACAAGATCAAAAAGATCTTTTACATGAGGTGGATCTTCGAGCTCTTCCCTCCAAACTACCTACTCTATTCAATTACATTGAATTTACAAATAATGGTTGTCTAGTCCAGATCGGATCTAGATCTTAGCCTTACAACTATTAAAGGCTACTTATACCTAATGTCTTCTCAAAGGCATGGCTCTATGGCTCCACGGCCTTATATACATTAAATACATTAAATGCTTTTGATTCAAATTCAAAATGTGAGAGGGTTGGCGCCTCTCTTCCTTGAATGCGCACTTTGAATGCGCTGAGTGGGATGGCTGGTTGGCGCATGGCTGGCTTGGAGAGATGCTCCTGCATCATACTCCTCTACTGCAAAATTCATGAGCTCCTTCTCATGAGCTCTCCACCCTAGCCATTGAAATTCTCCTAGAACCCAAACAACTCTTCGGAGCTGTCTCTCTACTCCATCTCTTTGTTGTTGTTGTTGTTGTTGCTGCTGCTACTTTGATGATGCTCTGGCAGTCCCCCTTATGCTCAACTTCTCCTTGCTGGTAGTATCTTGTGATCTAATCATCATCTCCTTGATCTCATCGATCAACTCGTCCAGCTGCTCCAATGGCTAGCTATGTTCATGTAGTCTCCTCTGCTACAAATTCTTTCTGCAAGTGGGAAGATCACCATGATCTCCCATGCTATCTTTACCCTCCTTTGTGGCACTAAGTGGCCACTCTGCTGCAGACTCCATCTCTACAATATCCTCACTGAACTGTTGTTCAACTTCCTCTTCTGATAAATTAACTTCTACCAGTTCTCCTACTGGTGCATCTCCAACTTCCTTTAGCTTCTCCTCAGATTGGAATCCTCCTTCATTTGAATCCAACTTGACTTGTTGGATGTGCAAGCTATGCACCTTCACCCTTCTCTTCAGGGCTTCAATATCTCTACACAGATCAACAAGACTCATGTTGTTTGTCTCTTCTTCAGCTTCTTCTGCTACAAGCTCCAATGCTACAGTCGTTTCAGCTTCCTAGCTGGATATTTTAAGCCATTCCTTGGAATGCTCTTATTCTTCTTCTACTTGGGAAGCTTCTAACATCGGCTCCAATCCTGCCTCTTCATTGACAATATTTTCTAGATGTCTTTCTTCTATTGTTGCTTCAGCAACATGGACTTTTGCCTCCCCTGGGCGATGTGGCAAGAATATCCCAATTCCTCCAATCATCAGAAGATTCCTCTGATCTTCCTTCTCTGTCAGCTGTCTTTGTTGGTATGAACTTAGCTCTGGGTTCATCTTCTCCCTCTTGCCCTCCTGGAAATATGGGATTTCTCTACTGCCTTCTTGTCAGTCTATGAGATCCTCAAATCCCATCTCATTGCCCTCTTGGCAATATGAAATTCCCTGGATGTCCTCTTCACAGTCTATGACATCCTCCAGTGATCTCATTTCATTGCCCTCCTGGCAATTGGGTATTTTTGCTCTACCTTCCTGGAATCTTATGAGATCATCCAGTGATCTCAAATCCTCCTCATCACTGAGATTTATCCTAGATTTTGGCTCACATACCTGAACCATCTCCTCTTCTTGGTCGTTGAGGTTTTTAGCATGCCTCAACCATCCCTTTAAAAACCTCTACTGCCTTTTGACCATCAATGCCCTGACTGGCCATTTTTCTTCCGTCCTCATGGGCCATTCATATACCCATCTCGACCTTCTATCCTGTTGCACTTGTAGTGCAAGCTCATCCATCCTTGCTCTGATATTGGCAAGTTCTTTATCCCTTGCAGTGTTATCATGCTGCTGGTGGTTCTTCTTCCTACTGTGTGCGTGAACTTCAGTAGCCATTCTGCCTGTCTCTGCAATCTTCCTCTGATACCACTTTGTTGTATATCAGAGTATTTTCCTTCCTTCTCCCTCTACCTGAAATATACAAATAGATTCAAGCTCTGATACCACTAATGACGCAACACCCCCTGCTTTAGTAGGTACTGCATGACCTCCCGGTCTAAGGATCGTTCTCGAATTCACCTCTGAGCCAAAATGGCTCCTTTGGATCCCTATCAGAACCTCAATATTCGATCCACAGGTTCTTCATGAAACTCCACCTGCACATAGCCTCAGCACGACTGTGAGATTTTCTTGAAATGGAATTTTGGGTTTCAAGACTTCTTGAGTCCTGATGTCAAGAATTTTTTCCTTCTCGATCCCCTGATCCCTGAAATGACAAAATGCCAAAATAGTACTCAACGACGATTATCCCCCTGGGACATATCTTTGGTCCATGTGACCGCTCTTCATATGACCAAAGTCTTCTTCAAAACTTTTGACTCCATGAGCCCCGACTCTTAGTCTTCAGGATTCCTGAAATGCTAAATCCTGGTATTCCGAAATGCCGATCCTGGGCTTTCTCCTCCAAGGATTACTATTTCTCGGCTCTTTGCGTTTCGTGATTTTGGGATCTATGATGTCAAGTATCCCACTTCCTAGCTATAGGATCCCCAAAATGCTGATTTCTGAAATACCAATACCCGGTGTGACCACAACCTCACTCTCCTTTATGTCATATTTTGCAACTTCGGTGTTTTCATTCCCGAAGGCCCAGATTCCTTGTCCTCGGGACTTTTGAAATCCTGATCTCAAGTGTGCCAAAATATGGCTCTTTCCCTCTTGACCCAACAATGCACCTTCTCTGCCTTCGGGAATTCAGTTTTCAGAATTCCGCGACTCTCAGCACATCAAATCTTCGTTGTCCTCTCGTACTCCCTGTAGCCGAAATACCGAAGTACCAAATCATGAAACTTCGGTCCTCCTTCTCCTGAGCAAGATCAATGTCTCACAACCTCTCTTGATCCAATGAACTTAGGTCCTTTCAGGACTTTATGGGTTAATAGTTCCGAACTCTTACCTCTACATCTTCCAGTAGCTGAAATACCGAAATACCCTTTCAGGGATTTTCCCAATGCCTTGATCGCTCACCACGTGTCCTCCTACAAATGGATGGTCACGATCCTTTCAGGATTTCATGACTCTGTGACCCCAACGACACTGATTCCTGGTCCTTCGAACTTCCAGTATCTGAAGTCCCAGTAGCCCCCCGATCACTGCCACACCTCCTCCACAAATGAACGGTCCTGATCACTTCGGGACTTCGCAAGTTGTAAAGTCAAAAGACTCCTCCTGTTCTTCTATTCAGTGTTGAATCCTTGAAATATGAGGATATTTTGACATTCANCATCCTTCGTAGATGGATGGATCTAATTCTTTCACGACTTCGTGGATACATGAGTCCTAATCTCCAGTCCTTCGTCCTCTGAACCTTTGAATTTCTGAAGTCCGAAATCCCGATACCTCTACCCTGTCGGAACTTTTTGGATTCTCTACTCTATGTGTGAGGATTTAAATCTCATGCAACTTTCCATAGATCTGACGGCTATTGGTCCATGTACCCAGATCTGGCAGCTCATACCTGTTCTTCCACTGTTCCCTTTCTACGCTGCCTGGACACGAATCCATGGTACAGATCTTCTCAGCTGATCCGACGGTAGCTATGCTCCTCTTGAGAATTTGGGATTCTAAACTCTCAAAATAGTTCCTTGGCCTCTTCGATCCTTGCAGTTATGACCTATGCGTAAAAGCACTACTCCTCCTAAGATTCTCTCTTTAAATCCTCAAAGGATTCTTTGACTTCCTCTCTCCTTGCAAAGTCTTTTCACATGCGAAGGTGCTATCTCTTCTGAGCTTTTCCTATAGCTTTGACCTCTAAAGGATTTACCCTTTTTCCCTCTCCCTTAAATCGAGAATCTGATGCCCTCCTGGAACTCTCTTACTCAAGAAACGTCTTTTTGAATCTGCAGGGTGTTCAGAAACCCTGTGAATATCCTTCCTTGGACTCTTCTTCTATTCTAGAACTCAAAAGAGTTCTTTCATTCTGTGCTCTATCTGCACACTGACTCAATGCCCTCCTAGAAGAGTGTCGAGAATCCTCAGTGATTCTGTTTCTCTATGAACTCACAGCAGAGTTCCTCCTCAGCACTCTATTTTTGTGCCCAATGCCCTCTTGGTAGAGCTCTATAGAACCCTCAGTAGTTCTATCTTCCTCCTAAAATCAACAGAGTTCCTCTATGCACTCTATGCACCTGCTCAATGCCCTCTTGGTAGAGCTCTACAAAACTCCTCAAAGATTTTGTCTTCTACTATGTCCTCCTCTCCACAATCTCACCTCCAAGGTATTCAACATCCTTGAGGTCTTCCCCTGATTCAATGATTTCAGTTGGTGTGTCCTCCTAGCACGTCCTTGTCCAAATTCCACAGAATTGGAAGTGCACTCTATGCACTATCTTTCAGAACCCGCAGTGTTTTGTCATGCCCTCTTGGCATGAAGCCTCAAAGAACTCCAAAATCTAAAATCAAAGAACCCACAGATAGTATAACCTATATGTCCTGCAAATGCATACCTAACATACATCTACAACATATCATCAATACACACATGAAGACATTCATCATACACAGGATAACATGCAGGAAAAATTTCTCTGATTGTATTTAATATAAATGCCTCCTTTTACAAAGTGTTCTTGAGCTCAGACATTGACAGAGTCTCAGCTCCTCCTCTCTGATCTCTTCTCTAACTCTTGCTACCTCTACACTCTAACTCCAAACAAGATAAAAAAGATATTTTACATGAGGGGGCTCTTTGAGCTCTTCCCTCCAAGCTACCTACTCTATTCAATTACATTGAATTTACAAATAATGGTTGTCTAGTCCATATCGGATCTAGATCTCAACCTTACAACCATTAAAGGATACTTCTACCTAACGCGTGATCAAAGGCATGGCTCTATGGCTCCACGTCCTTACATACATTAAATTCTTTTGATTCAAATTCAAAATGTGAGAGGGTTGGTGCCTCTCTTCCTTGAATGCGCACTTTGAATATGCTGAGTGGGCTAGCTGGTTGTCGCATGGCTGTCTTGGAGAGATGTTACTGCATCATTTCCCCATGTTCCTTATTCTTCTTTTACATGTGCCTTCTCCAAGGTATATACTATTGGGGAGACAGGGCCTCTACTATCCTTCCTTCCTACATCGGTCCTTCCTCTCCAGGTTCTGTGCGGTGTGATGTCAACATTCCTGCGAGTGAAGGGAGAACTCCCTTTGTATCCTTGGGGATGCCTGTCATGAGTGAGAACGAATCCCAGTCACTTTGGGTCTCGGTCCTAGTGATACATCCATTTCACATGCCCTTCCTTACATTTTAGGAGGTCATCATGGCACAACCAATATTTATCTTGCACGTAGTGGATCCAACCAATGCCAAAGATGGAGAATTTGATTGACCTAGGCCTGTGAGAAAACACTTACATACAGAGCATGAATCTGATTTCACGAATAAAATGGCTATACAACCTCTGGGATTTATAACAGATTAGGTGGAAGGAGGAATTGTGCTAAGTAACACTAAATTCATGGTGACTAGATGTTTCGAATCAAACTACAAATTTTCCGTAACACATCCCTGTGTGTAAGGTATAGGCGATAAGCGTTGCAGGGAATACATGATACAAACACTGCAATTTTTCATTCCTTCGGCCTTCATAATGAACTGATAATAGTTACAGTAGTTTTGTATGCTACTTCCATTAACTACTTGACTCGATCTAGGGCATGTAGAGACTAACTTTTAATAGGACCCAACTCTTTGGGAAAAACATATTGATACCATTTACGCATGTTTTGACTCTGACATCCCTTCCCATTTCTAAGAACCAACCATCCAATTTATGACTTCGACCCATTCATTGTTGCATACCTGAATTCACATGTATTTACACATGGGCCATAACTCGACCAAAAACCGACTCTAACTGGAAGAAAAATGGCGGCGCTAACAACTGGCCACAATAGGGATGCTATCCTCCCCACGAGGTAGAAAAGAACAATAGACTAGGTTCCTGACCATTGGGCCTTATTTCGAATATTCAAAATTGCAATATGAAAAAAAAAATGCAACCTAAACCTACTGACACAACTTCTAAAAGACTCAGCATAAACTTAGGGCCTTCACTTCGGGCTTCAATTTTATGCTGACCTACTATCTTGACACAAATATAAAATGACTATTTACAATGACATGTGACTTAAACAAAATTTATTTCATCAGATAATGTTTGAGGAACCTACCATTTACAAGACCCCAACCAGTGAACTACCCATTTAGTTCTACCAAAAAATAAGCATTATTTCTATGATGTGCATCGATTTTGAATGGACCTGTCCACAGATTATCGAATTTTCATGTTTTCCTTTGTCCTCATTTCTCGCGTCCCATATCAACACCATATCACCCAACCAGAAATCCTCTAGCTTCGAACGCTTTTCAAAGGATTTCTTCATCTTTCCCTGGTGGAGTTGTGATTGATTGTACACCTTCTCCCTCATCTACTATGTGTGAACCAACTGATTTATTCTTCTCTGCACGTCATTTGGCTCGACCTCCTTCTCTTGTAGAATTTTTCTGATGGGAAACCCCAATGTGGTAGGTAAAATTGGATTTGCGTCGTATAAAATATGAAAAGGTGACATTGAGATGGAATTCTTGGTGGTAACTCGATCTTCCCATAGCACATAAATAAGATTTTTATGCCAAGATTTCTTATTGTCTTGTAGGAGTCTTTCAATGATCTTGGTTAGAATTTTAATTAAGGATTCTGCTAACCCATTTTCTTATGGGTAGTACATCATAGAATTCCCTAGGGTTAAATTATAATCTTGAAAAAAATTTCCCATCCTCCTGGACATGAATGCGGCCACGTTGTATATTATGATCTTGACGGGACATCTGAATCTCGATAAGATGTTTGTCTCCAAAAATTGGATGATGACTGTGTCGATAGCTTGCTTCGTGGGGATCACTTCTATCCATTTCATGAAGTATTCAGTGGCCATGAGTATCCATTTGTGTTGCACCGAGGATGGCAGATTTATTTCCCCTATAAAATCCAAACACCACTGCATGAAAGGTGCTTCGACTGAGATCAGATTTAGTGGCACAGGTTGCAGCTTTCTTCTCCCGTCGAAAATCTAACATTTGTGGCAGTTGGAGACTTCTTTGTACATGTCTGTGAAAATTGTAGGCCAATAGTAACTTGTTGTTAGGATTTTGTGTGTGGTGGTTTTCCAGTAATGGTGTCCCCCACAATCATCCTTATGAAATTCTTATGTGGCTTTCTTTGCATCATTTTTTAGCAGCATTCCCCCAGGATATTTACAGTAGAGTGAGTTATCGAGGATGCAGAACTTAATCGATTTAAGCTTTAGAAATCAGGCCTTGGTATTACTTACGCCTGGAGGGACCTGGAGATTCTTCAACACATAGATGATGTCTGCATAGCACGATGAATAGGGGAACTACTGGGACACCTACATAGTCGTTTCTTCCTGAAGACTCTCTGACAGATTGATAATTGAATTGATTCCCACAACGTCACAGTCCGACTGCACCATTATCTTCGCAAGGCCTTGACCCTTAATTAGTTTCATAGGATTAATATCCAGGTCATATTCTAGCATGGCCTCTATCCACTTACTTTTCCTCCCTTTGGGGTCAAGTTGAGTCAGGATATCCTTTATTGAGCTATTGGGAATATAAGCAATGATGTGGGAGTGAAATATGTACGTCCTGAACTCGTTCAAGGCTTTCACTAAGGAATATGCTTTTTTTTCCATAATGTCGTACCTTATTGGAGAATCCCGCAAAATCTTGATGAAATAGTCTATAAGTTTCTAGAAGTTATGCTACTCTTTCTTCAACAACACGTCGAAAATCATATGCTCTGAGGCGAATGAAAATAGGATGAAATCTTTTGTGAAGTTTGGACAGTCTAGCATAGGATCGCTATTCAACGCCACCTTGATATCTTCAAAATATTTCATGGATTTCAGATTCCACTTGATCTCATTCCCCTTGATGAGAATGCAAGTTATGTTCTTTATAATTGATGCCAGGTTCAGGATGAATCTTCTCAAGAAGTTTAAAATTCCTATGAAGGATTGCACTTTCTTCCTACTACGCAGAGTGTCGATTTTAGGATTCCATCAACCTCGATGGGTTCTATCTTGATACCTTATTTCAAGATAATGTGCCCCAACAACTTTCCTTCTTCCATCCCGAAATGTGATTTCTTTGGATTTAGCGATATGTCAAACTTACTACACTTTTGGAAAGCTTTCTTCAGATGTTCAAGGTGTTGTTCATTGGAGGAAGAGTATACCATGATGTCATCTAGATATATCATAATGAATTTTTCCCTTTCGTTAGAATATGCTATGTCCATTTCCCTTTGGAAAGTGGTAGTAGCGTTCATCAGGATAAAAGGCATCTTGGAATACATGAGTATTCCCCATGGATTCGTGAAATCCATTTTTTCTATGTCATCTAGGTGGAACATGATTTGATTATACCCCGAAAAACCATCTAGCATGGACATCTTCTAGGACCCCACCACCTTTTGCAAGATATAATCCTGTTTAGAAATTAGGTAGTGATCCTTTAGGGACACTTTGTTTAAGTTTCATAAGTCCACACACAGCCTTATCTCATCTCTCTTATTTCTTACCAGTACCAAATTAGCTACCCATTTTGACAATCTTAAAGAAATGATAATATTATGTTTGAACAGTTTCTTTACCTCTTTTTGAATCAATGATAGTAGCAGTGGATTTAGCCCTGTCAGCTTTTGTTTGAAAGGCTTCTGGTCTTCTTAGAGAGGGATAACATGTTGGATTACTTTAGTGTCATACACCTTCAAATCATCATAGCTCCATGCAAAAACATCGGGGAATTCCTTCATGAGCTTGACGTAGTATTGTTTGACCTATGGACTCAGTGTTTTCTATAATTTGATTATTTTCGAGTTCTCCTCAGTTGTGATGTTGCAGTCTTCTACATCCTCATTGTTTGCAATGATCCTAGGATTTCTGGCCACATTAGTTTCGTTGAACAACTTTTCCAGTGGCACTAACCCCTTTGGGATGATGTTATTTTTTAGTTGTACTATGTCCCTTCCTACTATCTAGTGTTGGAAAGGGTCGTTATTACTGCGAGCATCTGCGCTCCCATCTTCATTGCAACAACATTCATCGCCAATGTTTGTATCAATGAACTTGTCGTTCATTTGGACAAATCTCTCCACCTATTTCCCATCTTCAAACGCCTTCCAATGTTTGATATTATCAGGTAATGTTGGCCTGTGTCTGACTTCAATCTCATATTTTCTATTAGGGAAGATGGGGATTTTGAAAACTGAGGCTGAGGTGGCCAATGCATCAACAATGTGGTTTTTCTCCCTAGGGATAACTGGCAGATCATACTCTGAGAATTTCTCGATGAGATCCAACACCAAGTTTCTAGTATGCTCTTAGCCTGGGGTGTTTTGACTGATATATGCCTTTGAATTGGATTATGACCAGTTCAGAGTCTCTGCACACTGATATCTTCTTTGTGCCTAATTATTTCAACACCTTCAAGACCAGAATCAGTGCTTCATACTTGGCCATGTTATTTGTGCATTCAAACACGAGCTTGTATGAGCACATCTTTGTGCCCACCTTAGGAGGGCTTACCCATACTTTGGAACCTTCTCCTTTCTTACTAACCATGCCATCAAAAATCATGTCCCATACCTCATTTTCCATGCAGTCTTTTGTGTCAGTGCACTCTACTGCTTTCCACACGGTTTCCTCATTGATTGTCATGATGGTTGTGGGCTCTTCCTCTTCAAATCTCAAATCATTGTAGAATATAGAGGAACCATCCTCAATGTCAATGGAATATATGGGATGGTTATTTGGCTACATCTTGTTTCTTACCATGTATTTCAACAAAAATTCTCTATACAACCGCCTGTCTTGGCCAAAGATATGAATGGTGGCATATGAAATGTCCATTTGTAGGGTCCCTTTTAACTTTGCAGCCCATGACCTAGACAGGAGAATTCCAAACTTAGGGGGTATGTCCACCACGATCACTTCCATAACCATGTTTTTCGAAGGGATTTGGTCCAATGACATGACCAAGTCCTTGATGAGGCCTAGGCACCTGAATTTCCTTGAGTCAAAAGAGAAAATGTCCTTATAAGGTCTGGTAACATCCAAACCCAATTCATCCATGATCACCTCTGGCATGAGGTTGTGTGATGTGCCTAAACCCAGCATGGAATTATGTAGGGTCATGTCATGAACCTTTAGACTGATGTAGAATAGAGGGATTGCATTAGTATCACTTGTCTCTTCAATGCACAGATCAAACAGAATAGCAGGGTGATCATCTTGGACATTCAAATTATTGGGAGTCCCTCCCATTTTCATCATTTTGATAATTTTCTCTTGATATTCAACCTTTCAGATAAGTTCATTAAAGGCGACAAAGATTTTGATCTTGGCCATTTCATGCTTAAAGTTAAAGGGAGGACACACTTTTTTTACCTCTTTTCCACCTGCTTCTCAATTTCCTTCCGGTGTTTTCTTTGGGGCTTCCTCATTTGACTTAGCCTTTTCAGTCGCATCCTTGGTTGTGTTGTCCATCCTCAGTCAGCTAGTGGAAGGGATGTCCACTGGATATTTCCTTATGGGGTTTGTCTGTTGAGCTTCAGTGTGTGCCTCCTTGCTCCTGAGGTTATATTTATTTTGAAACTACATGATGGTGCTCTGGTAACAATTTCTGAATTATTTTGTTTCCTAGGACAACATATCATCTATTTCCCCAAACCATGTATCATCTATCTCCAACATCAAATCGTCGTTTTGGATCATGTATCGATCATGTTCTCTCTTTGTCAAAAACACACATGGGTTTTTATCATCGCAACAATTCATTTGTTCTTTGAACATCGGATCAAAATCCTCATCCATGTAGTTGTTTTGGAATGAAATCCTTGTCTGTTGGTTTCCTTGATCTCTCTGCTCCCTCGATTCCCTCTTTCTAATATGGGGAACTTGACCCCTTTTGAGGTTTTGATTCCTGGGCTAGGGGTCATGATGTTCTTGGGTAGCGAGTTTGTTTCCCATAGACATTTTCTCCATTAGCTTCTCCATGGTTCTCATCATTAAATCAAACTTCTCATCTACAGAACTCGATGTTGACGGTTTCCCATCTCCTTGGGGATTCTTATCGCCTCTGTTGAATCTTTGTTTGATCTTCCCTGACGCCATCATGTTTACCTCAACTTTGATTGCATTGCTCATTATCGCGTCTAGATTTATCGATCTCATTTATCTCAACAACAAGGGGAATTCATTGTTGAATGAGTCGACATATCACAATTGTGAAACCCCAGGAGGTGGCTAGAATTCTGTAGGAATAGAGTTATACACCTTCATGAAACGGGCTAAGAATTCTTTCACCATATCCTCTGAAGCCTTCTTCATAATATTGTATTGCGTTAACAACTACAAGGGGTTCTTCTTTTCTCCCCATCTAGTGATGAAAGACATTTTCAACATGGAAAAGTCTCGAATCCTCACAGCTAGGAGGGATTTGAACCACTTCCTCAGCTCCCTCGCAAAACACTGCATGAACAACCTCATTTTCACGTTTGCATAGTCTACTTCTTCCAGGTTGAGGAAATTATTGAACCAATATAGATGCTTCTCGGGTGAAACGTTCCCTTCAACATCATAGAGCTTAATTATATGGCTATAATTCTGGGTAAAATCATGTAGTTGGGCTGGCAGAATGAGGGGGGAAAATTTGGAATCCATGGCTCTAGGAGGATTTGGGATTTGAGGGATATTATTAGACAATAGGGCTTGGAATATCTTCTGGTCAAAAACTATCTCATCCAAGTTGGTTTTTGACTTAGACCTGAACAAGGTTTTCTCAAACAATGCGTCAAAGTCAAGGTCATCAATGCTTTTCACTCCATATTTTGGTAAGGATATAATTTTGTCCAGGTAATAGAATGGGTCCGACACTTTCTCTCTAGTCCTACGTAGACTTTTCTCGTGGTTGTACATAAGATCTATAGGGTTTGGGTCAGGATTGCTCTGGTATAGATTGTCTTCGAAGCCATGGTTCCTAAACTACGCTACTTTGAGGTGCTGGTATTTTTGACTGGAGTTTCCAAGGTAAAGGTTTCATCCAGTATGGATATTTGTCCCTCTGTGACCCTTAGGGATCAAACTACAACGTTAGTCATTCTCCTATGGAAAATCTTTTCAATTTCATCCCCGACAATGTAACTAGAATGTTACCACTCCGTAAATCTATTCGGATGATAAAAAAATGATGAAGGTAACTATTTCAACCAACTTTGAGACTCGAAACTAGCCTTTTAGACCTGGAGAGGGCTCTCTAGGGAGACACAATCTCAGCGTAGGATATGGCTTTAGAGTTGTGGCTAGATTTAATTCCTTTGAAATAATAGGTTATGGTTATATTAGCACAATAGAGTAATACCCTTGGCTATGGAGTCGGTTCGAGAAAGACGATGGGAACAAATGACTCGGTGACTAAACTTGAGAGGATAAAGGCTAAGCAAGCAATAGTCTTCAATGTAAAATTGTTGTGTGGGGCCAGGGAGAAAATACAGAAAGAAACTCGGAGCATCGCTGAGGATGAATTCAGAGTTTAACTTCAGAGAAAATACATTTTGTCTAAATGGAATGAACAAGGGGCGTTTTGCAGCAAATTCCCAAGTTTGAAATTTCGTTTTGATTTAGATAGAAAAAGATATGAATAGAGAATCAGGAAGTATGTATGCAAAGAAAGAAAAACAATACATCCAACTGCTAAAATTAGAATCTTTTCATCAAAGATTTAGGACTTTTGCATTAAATTCCAATTGATCTCAAACTACATAAAATAATCAATGTCTATACTAATTTTAGCCACGTCAGATTCCCTTCACGGCCTTATGCTACTGACACTTCAATGGTCTTTGTCGTTACTTGTTGTCTCAGCTCCTTGTTTTCCTAGAAAGTTCGACGATAGCTAGTTTCTCCTATTTCAACTGCTGAGATGTCTCTTGATCATTTGTCCCCGTGGAATCCTTCCTCCTCATTCTTCTCCTACTTTCTCGGCTTGTGCCTTCCACATTCTCTAGCCGGACATTGCACATTAGTAATGTTTTAGCAAACGATCTTGCACGCGCCTCGTATAGGATTTTGGTTTCAGCATGTTCCTTATTCTTCTTTGGCATGCCCCTTCTCCGAGGTATATACTACTGGGGAGACAATACCTCTACTATCCTTCCTTTATATGCAATTCCTTCCACTCCAGATTTCCTGTGGTGTGATGTCATCGTTCCTGCGAGTAAAGGGAGAACTCCCTTTGTATCATTGGGGATGCCTGTTGTGAGTGAGAACAAATCCCAGTCACTTTGGGGCTCGGTCTTGGCGATACTTCCATTTCGCCTGCCCTTCCTTATGTTTTAGTAGGTTTTCATGGCATAGCCAGTATTTATCTTGTGCGTAGTAGATCCGGTGAATGCCCAATATGGAGAATTCGATCGACCTAGGCCTGCAAGAAAACACTTACAGAGAAAGCATGAATCTGATTTCATGAATAAAATGGGTGTAGAACCCCTGGGATTTATAACAGATCAAGTGGAAGGAGGAATCATGCCAAGTAACACTAAATATATGGTGACTAGATGTTTTGAATTGAACTGCAAATTTTCTGTAACACATCCCCGCATGTAAGGTATAGGCAATAAGCGTTGCAGGGCATACATGATATGAATGTCATGATTTTTCAGCCCTTCGTCCTTCATAATGAATTGATAATAGTTACAACACTTTCCGATGCGACTTCCATTAACTACTTGAATCGACCTAGGGCACATAGAGACTAACTATTAACAGGAGTCGACTCTCTAGGAACAACATACTCGTACCATTTATGCATGTTTTGACTCTAACATTGCTTCCCATTTCCAAGAAACAACCATCCACTTGATGACTTCGACCCATTCATTGTTATGTACCTGAATTCACATGTTTTTACACATGGGCCATAACTCGACCAAAAACTGACTCTAACTGAAAGACAAATGGCAGTGCTAATAGCTGGCTCCAACGGGGATGTTGTCCTCCTTATGAGGTAGAAAAGAACAATAGACTAGGTGTCTGACCATTGGGCCTTGTTTCAAATCTTTGACATTGCAATATGAAAAAGAAAACACAACCTAAACCTATTGACACAAGTTCTAAAAGACTCAGCATAAACTCAGGGCCTTCACTTTGGGCTTCGATTTTCTGCTGACCTACTAACTTGACACAAAAATAAAACGACTATTTACAATGACATGTGACTTAAACAAAATTTATTTCATCAGATAATGTTTGAGGAACCTGCCTTTTACAAGCCCCCAACCAATGCACTACCCATTTAGTTATTCCAGAAAATAAGCATTATTTCCATTATGTGCACCGATTTTGAATGGACCCATCCACAGATTATCAAATTTTGTGTGTCTTCCTTTGTCCTCATTTCTTGCATCCCATCTCAACACCATATCACCCAACCGAAAATCCTCTGGCTTACAACACTTTTCAAAGGATTTCTTCATCCTTTCCTGGTGGAGTTGTGATCAATTATACACCTACTCGCTCATCTGATGTGTGTGAACTAGCTGATCTATTCTTCTGTGCACGTCATTTGGCTCGGCCTCCTTCTCTTGTAGTAGTTTTCTGATGGGAAACCCCAATGTGGTAGGGAAAATTGCATTTTCTCCGTATAAAATCTGAAAAGGCGACATTGATATGGACTTCTTGGTGGTAACTCGATCTTCCCACAATGCATAGATAAGATTTTTATGCCAAGATTTCCTATTGTCTTACAGAAATATTTTGATGATCCTGGTTAGGATTTTATTTGAGGATTTTGCTAACCCATTTGCTTATGGGTAGTACATCGTAGAATGCCCCAAGGTTATATTGTAATCCTGACAAAATGTTTCCATCCTCCTGGACTTGAATGCAGTCACGTTTTATGTTATGATCTTCATGGGACATCCAAATCACGATAAGATGTTTGTCTCTAGAAATTGGATGATGACTGTGTCAATAGCTTTCTTCATGGGGATCACTTCTATCCATTTTGTGAAGTAATTAGTGGCCATGAGTATGCATTTTTGTTGTGCCGAGGATGGAAGATTTATTTCCCCTATGAAATCCAAATCCCACTGCATGAAATGTGCTTCGACTGAGATCGACTTTAGTGGCAGGGGTTGCATCTTTCTTCTCTCGTCAAGAATCTGGCATTTGTGCCAGCTAGAGACTTCTTTTTAGACGTCTGCGAAAATTGTAGGATAATAGTAACCCTCTCTTAGGATTTTGTGCATGGTGGTTTTCCAGTAATGGTGTCCCCCACAGTCGCCCTTGTGAAATTCTTATGTGTCTCACTTTGCATCACCTTTTAGCAAACAACTCAGCAACATTCCCCCAGGATCTTTCCAGTAGAGTGAGTGATCAAGGATGCAAAACTTAATCTCTTTAAGCTTTAGAAATCAGGCCTTGGTCTTACTTACACCTGGAGGGGCCTAACTGTTCTTCAACACATAGATGATGTCTGAATACCATGATGAATCGACGAACTTCTGGGACACCTACGCAGTCATTTCTTCCTAAAGACTCTCTGACAGATCGACAATGAAATTGACTCCCACAACATAACAGTCTGACTGCACCATTAGCTTTGCAAGGCCTTGACCCTTAATTAGTTTCATAGGATTAATCTCCAGGTCATATTCTAGCATGGATGCTATCCACTTACCTCTCCTCCCTTTGGGGTCAGGCTGAGTTAGGATATCCTTTACTAAGCCATTGTGCACATAAGTAATGACTTGAGAGTGCAATATGTATGTCCTGAACTAGTTTAAGGCCTTCACTAAGGCGTAAGCTTGTTTTTCCATAATGTCATGCCTTAGGGGAGCATCCCACAACATCCTGTTGAAATAGGTTATAGGTTTCTTGAAGTTCTTCTACTCTTTCTTCAACAACATGCCGACAATCATATGCTCTGAGGCGAATGAAAATAGGATGAAATATTTCGTGAAGTTTGGACAGTCTAGCACAGTAGCTCTATTCAACGCCACCTTGATACCTTCAAAAGATTTCTTGGATTTTGGATTCCACTTGATCTCATTCCCCTTCATGAGCATGTAAGTTATGTTCTTTATAATTTCTGCTAGGTTCAGGATGAATCTTCTCAAGAAGTTTACCTATCCCAAGAAGGATTGCACTTCCTTCTTACTACGTGGAGTGCCGATTTTTAGGATTTCATCAACCCTACTGGGGTCTATCTTGATGCCTTATTTCGAGATAATGTGCCCCAACAACTTCCCTTCTTCCATTGTGAAATGTGATTTCTTTGGATTTAGCGATATGTCGAACTTCCTGCACTTCTGGAAAACTTTCTTCAGATGTTCGAGGTGTTGTTAATCGGAGGTAGAGTATATCATTATGTCATCTAGATAGATCACAATGAACTTGTCCCTTCCATTAGAAAATGATATCTTATCATGGATTTTTATCAAAATGAAAAAATGCCTTAGGGAGATGCCTCCTTCAAAACTGTCAAGATTTTCCCTCCATTTGAGGATACAAGAACGAACTTAGTTAATATTGTTTATTCTATTCGTTGGAGAGACCTGCGCGGACTTTATCCTCGGTTGCTTCTCATTGTATGGAATGATCTGCATACCTTTCCTATGACATCCTATGTGCTTCGTGTAGTTGTACAATTGTATCATGTGCCTCTTTGCGATGTCTTTTAATCCATGTCACATTCCCTTCGTGACCTTGCACTACTGACACTTCAATGGTCTTTGTCGTTAGTTGTTGTCTCAGCTCCCTATTTTCCTGGTAAAGTTTGGCAATATCTAGTTTCTCCTGCTTCAGCTGTTGAGATGGCTCTTGATCATTTGTGTCTAAGGCATCCATCCTCCTCATTTTTCTCCTACTTTCTTGGCTTGTTCCTTCCACAATCTCCAGCTGGACATCGCGCATAAGTAATTTTTCAACAAACAATCTTGCGCACAACTCATCTGGGATTCGGGTTTCCCCAACTTCCTTATTATTCTTTGGCTTTCCCCTTCTCATAGGTATCTATTGTTGGGGAGATAGGGCCTCTACTATCCTTCTTTCATGTACAGGTCGTTCCACTCTAGGTTCTGTTGTGGGGTATTCTACCCTACGGACTAATAAGCTAGGGCTCTAAAATTATACGCAGAAAATGACCCTCAAGACTTAACTTTTGACCTTCTACCCGAATCTGAAACCCCTTTCTTCACATGCATACAAGAGAAGAATAAACC
>SNQJ01S0097073.1:0-18941 GCA_010110895.2 Picea sitchensis
GCTGTGTCTATTGTGGATGTGTATTTCTCAGTGATCTTGTGGTTATTATGCTCTTATCTTTATGAAATGCAAAGAACTATAATGATGGCATAAAACATTAACACTTCTCTTGGAGGCTAATAGCCTAATATAAATTATCCTCTTGAGCCGACAAGGCTTCTAGGGTTATTAGCCAACTCATTAGGGTTTCTCTTGCTTCCCAGAGTCTTCTATTCTCGTCAGGTTCACACGTGGGGCTAAATACCTTCCGCAGCTACCATAATATTAACATGCCCGACGAGGTGGACCATTCTACTTGACCACTACTTAGAGTGACTGCCAAGAAGAATGACTATCCTAGACCATTCTCCCACACCAGCCACAAGGGGAATCGCTGTTTATGGTACATCAACAATCTATCGGACCATTTTCATTACGAAAATGACTGTCCGATCTGGACCATTTTCCAAACTGGAAAATGACTGTCTGTTAGAAATCTCGAACCACTTTCCGGACTGGAAAGGAACTGCCCAACCTGGACCATTTTCCAAACTGGAAAATGACTGTCCATAAATCAATAACATATTAGTGCTCCCTCCCAACCTCAGAGTAATCACTTCCTTTTTCAGTAAGAAAGTCGTCTCCACGAGCACCAACTTGTCCCTTAAGTACGCAAAATTTTCATCTTGGACAGAGGCATTACCAAAATATTTGCTATCTACTCATCTGTGGAGATATACTGGAGAACCACTTCTCCCCTTTGGACTTTATCACGAAGAATATAATTCTTGATCTCAATGTGCTTCAACTTGTCATGGAACACTGGGTTCTTTGAAAGCTTCACATAGCTCCGATCATCACAATATATCACGATCGAATTCAACACCTGATCAGATAGTCTCGAAACTGACTTACAGAGACACACTGCTTTTATACAAGCATCACAAGCTACAATACACTCTGCTTCTATAGTGCTGAGTGCAACAAACTTCTTGTTTCCTGCTAGCCCATGACATCGTAGCAAAGCTCAAACTGAAACATATACAAGTAGCGCTTCTTCTGTCATCTGCACTCCCTGCCCAATCTGAATCAATAAATCCATGCAGCTGTATATCATAACTCAAGTGTCCCACAAGGAAAATATCCGGCCGAGTATTCTCCAAATACATTAACGAGCCAATCAATTGTCGATACAGAGACGGGTCTACTGGATCAGAGTCTCTCAACTTCTTTAGATTTGTCATCATGGGAGTTTTCCATGGATTTGCAATCCATCATCCCGGACTTATGAAGGACCATTTCAATATACTTCCTCTGTCATAGGAAGTTTTCACAATGCTTCTGTTGTACATGAGAGGCTTTGCACCAAGTTTGCTTGAATCCATACAAGGTCTTCTTCCATTTGTATACAAGGGTCTCTTTTTGGTATACCTCAAAACCTTGAGGTTGCTCTACATACGCTTCTTCTTCAATTACTTTGTTGAGAAGAACAGTCTTTACATTCATCTGATGTAAACTCCAACCCATGGATACCGCAGGAGATATAATGGCTTAGGTAGAGGTATGTCTGGTAAGCTATCATCATAGTCTTCTCTCTCCTTCTGGGAGAACCCTCTAGCCCTAAGTCTTGTCTTGTATCTATCAATGCTCAAGTCGTTTTCACAATTTCTCACATACATTGTTCTTCATCACAACTTCCTTCCATTTCTTTTGCTTGACTGCTTCTAGTGGATTCAAACTGGTTCAATTGGTTGTTCTGTCTTTTCTTTCTTTCTTGGAATCTTCATGTTCTTCCTCATGTTTCTCTTCAATGTTGGAGTCCATGGAATCTTCTATAGATTACATGCCCTTCTTTCTTGAAGGCTCCAACTTTTTCCTTCCGCCATAGGAACATAAATGTAGATGGACAACCAAGGATATTCAAGGATTCTTTTTGAAGAAGACTTCTTCTAGAGTCAAGCTGAACACGTGCTGCTTATCATGGTTTCTACTTCCAATGAAGAACATGGACAGATACTTCATGGTATTCAAGGATTCTTCAATGGATCATATTGTTGGGGATTGGCTCCCTTCTAATCCCAGCTTCATGCCTGAATGAGCAATATACATGCTCTTCTTTTGGAATTCTGTGAACAACTCCCTACATCTAAGAGAGTCCATGCTTTCGTCTACTCCATCTCTCTTTGCTTTCTACAAAGTATCACAAGCATGTTCTGGTTTCCTTTTGATTTTCAACTTCCTTCGAGTCTGACTCATTTGAGTTTCTTTAAGTTTGTTTCTATCTGTTCTGATTGCTGCCCATCTGGTAGTTGTGTCATCCTTATAAACTTCTTCTATGATGGCTTCCGCAAGGATTGTTCATCAAACATGTTTCACAAGGGTACTTGGAACCTGGAACATGAAGTCTCAACTGCTACGGAGGGTGTGCTTGTTCGTCTAAATGCATTGAATCCAAGATTACAGCTTGGACAAGATCTCTAGTACTTTTCCTGCGAACACACTCATGTTTTGCTAGATGACATAACTTAGATAGCATATACAAGTGCATACCTTTGAAACCTTGTAGCATCGTCCAACTTGTCTTCCAATCTGAAACTAGATACCATCTTTGACAAGAAGAGATTAGAAACTCAATCAGAAGATTCAATGATTAGAACAAGCTAGAAACTCTAAACTTTCAATTTTGACCACAAAATCAATTTGACCATAAGTCAACCTTTGACTTTGACTTTGACCAAAGATTCAAACCTGACATTTTTGCTAGCTGAGAGTACCAAGAGGTGCGCTAGGCTAGGGAGCACTAGGATGTCAAGGAATTAGGTCAAACATTTCATCATAAGTGTCCGAACACAAGGGTTAGGGTTTGTTGCAACTGCATAATAAAAAAACCTAGCTGCAGCTGTAATTGGTGCCATAATGAGCTTTAACAAATAACTTCCCAATCTATCTTCTAGTGGTTAGACTGTCTGGAGATAGTGTGTGCCCATAACCTGTTAGAAATAAAGAGATGTGCTCGTTTTTCCATAGACAATATAGCAATATTGTCACCCAACCATAGGCACAAAGGTCACCCCCGAGCACCTTAACCTTGACAGACGGAATAATTCCGGAAGCAAACCAATAGCCAAGCAAAGTAGCGCACCTTTTTCCAAGGCTAGCGCACCAAGCAAGAATAACCAAAGACCAAGCAGAAAGTCCAAACCATAACCAAGAGAAAGTCCAACCAAAAGCCAAAATCCCAGTTGCAGCAGCTGCAACTGCACTCCCTCTCCAAACTTGTGCACCGCTAGTCTTATGCAGTTGTGAGAGTGTGTATAACAAATGATCTCTAGCGCCCTCTTATTTATAGTGCTCTTTGTCACCTGTCCAGGCCGACTTCTTCTTTTTGGAGGTTAACACTTAAATATTAATTCTTTTATTGAGCTGACATGTCTTCTAGGGTTTCTACACATCTATTTAGGGTTTCTCTTGCTTCTCGAAATATTCTAGTCTCGTCAAAGGTTACACGTAGAGGTTAATACTTAATACCTCCCGCAACTACCATAATATCAACATGGGGAAACCTTCCAAGTGCTTCTTCCTATTCCGTGAATGGTGCATGTTATCCCTCATATTGTATGAGGAGTAAACATGTGATTTTCATCACATAACAGGATTTCCAGGATAGCATATATGGAGCATTGGATGGACTTGGGGTACACACCTTCATGGAATTTCTTCCTTTCATGATAGTTTTGGCATACACTATGTCTTACACTCATATGTTTGTAGATGCTACTTTTATTTGGTGTTTTGGATGGCTCACTTCTCCCTTTTGGTTTGTCATGTTTGATCGTTCATCTATGGGTGCTCTCTTCATACTTCGTGCCTTTGCTTGATGGATTTCTCTCTAGGTATATATTGGATCATATGATAAGATTTGGAGCACCTTAATGATTATTGATGCATTGATAGTGACATGGCATACTTTTAGTGGATGGGTGTGTATTGGGGGAGAACGCTCCTCATGTATGGTATTTTATGTTGACTTATCCCTTTCAATGGCTATCTTTTAGCATGAGTTCACATGATTTGAGCCTTTGCAGGTTAGTGTGTTTGGTAATATGAGCTTTCTTGGCTTAATGATGGCATATCCACTATTCATTTGAAGAGAGTGCTACCCTCCAAGGGGGTTACATGTGGATGTTGCATGATGGGTCAATTAGAGGAATGCCCTAGCATTCATGGGATTATTTTGCGTTGATATAGCCTCCTAACTTCGTTGGCATGTGATTTCAAGAAAGTGTTCCTCACATGCACTCTTTCATAGGTGGAACTAGCCCTTTCAATGGCTAGTTTTTCATGCTTTTTTGACTTGTTTGGAACCATTTGTACTTGGATGCCCTTGATTGGTTGGAGATTCTTGGCACATGGGTTAATTCTTAATGATGTGGACTACCATTGCATGAGGAGTGATCCCTTGTTATACTCTTGATGGCACATATGTTGAGGCATGGTCACATGATTTTGCTTGCTTTACGAGGCCATCCCCTTGCTTTATGGATATAGTGCATTAATTTAATGATCTTGCACATGTATTTGCCTCGATACACTTGACGAGGATTTTGATTTGGTCATGTTATCTCCCAGGTTCTCACTTGGTGTAAAATTTTCTGTTACTGTCCAAACTAGTAGACCACCAAAGTTCATAGCCTGCTATGGCAGCAACCCAAGGGATAGGTGCCCAATGTCACCACAACACCCATCCTTCTATGTTTGAGCCAAACGCCTATGCTAAGAGGCTCTGGGAGGCTTCCCGCAAGCTATTACTTTACCTCAAAGAATCTTAAGACCAGTGCCTAAACAAAGAACACTAGGTGAAGGTAGGATTTCATTGTTTTAAGACTTGTTGGACTTGGTAAATAATGCAGAAAATAAAGTAACAAATCAACAAGCTAACTTACCCCAAATTGTCAAAATATTGGCAAAGTAATGCACAAGAGATAGAGGTGAATGTCCTTACCACTTTATGAAAGATTTGTAATGTGTGTACCTTGGATGAAGTGGCTCAAAATAAGATATTTCCTTGCTGTCCCGTTATATCAGACCTGTAAAACGCAGAAAACCAACAAGAATATGGCCTTTTGAGGCCTCCCACAAGTGTATAAATACACTAGATCAATAGATATGTGGGTTTAAAGGATAGGGCAACAAACTAATAATGAATATTGTTCCCTAGAGCCTTCAGATCTGCTGCAAAATTAATTTCCAGCTGGTTGAAAATTACTTTTATAGAATTGGGGTTCAACCCCTCTAGGATCAAAATCCAAAATTTATTACAGCAAATAATAATATTTAATGGGCTATAATTTTCTTCTATGTTAACCAGAAAATGAAGATAAAACTTGTAAATCAGATCTGGAATAAATGTAGAGAGGTTTAGGAAGTAGATACTTACAATATGCACCCCTTTTATTGTCAACAAGAGTGCAGATCTGAAGATTTTCTTGGCTGTAACAATGCATATCTGCACACTATTTCTCAAGAAAACCCTTGTAAGATGTATGCAATGAAACATATAACTCAAGGGTAAATATATCTTGGGGTATGGGAATTCCCAAGCAACAAAAACCCCAATATCTACTAGCTTATAAGATGTAAAATGAAATACTAAGCTAGGGTATGATTTTTTTTGTATTTTTTTATAATAAGAGATGATTTAAAATATTTTGAAATTAAATGATTGAAGAAATTGAGAGATTTACCTTTACTTTTTTTTACATTTAGATGTCTCTTAGTTTGTGCAATTGTGACCCCACAAGTTCAAGATTGGCCGAATGGATTTCTAGTTGATTGGGTCTGGAGTTGAAGGACTATCGTCCCCAATGCTAGAAATTCAACAATAGATGGGTTCCTCCTTGGATTTGCTAGGAGAACTCCTCAATGGATGGTCTCCATGACAACCAATCAACTAGGGTCAAAATGATAACCTACCACTTGGTTGAAGCTACTTCCAAAGAAGTTGGTCCAACAACTTGGGTGTGTTTCACTAAGAACCCACAAAGAAAAAAAGAGACCAAAGTCTATTTCCTTTTTTTTACGTGACTATGCAGCTCCTCAATGGATTGATTGGTCACCTCGTGCAATTCTCGTAAAGAACCTCTGTCAAAGCACAATTAAAACAATCATTTGCCAAGAAAAACAAGAATTATAGTAGACAATTCACAATGACACAAGAGAATTGAGTTCCAAAATATGACATTATGATTTCACAAAGTTTCAACAACAAAAAATGAGAGGAGGGGCTAACCTTATATAGTTTTTATTGTAACGGCTAGTTTCTACCTCCCTCATAATATAATAATTTTCTTGGTTTGCTCATCTAGAATTGGTTGGAGGCTAAACCCATGAATAATATTTTTAATTACATAGCTCCATGATACAAAAAATTAGATAAAATCCAATTTGGAATAATTGACCATTGATAATGTCCACATGAGAGGTGTGCTCCACCAAGAGAAGAAGTCGTATGGCCTTGAAGAGAGCTCGATTTGGTGGAGGAGATAAGTTTAGGGACATTTTTCCCTTGAAGAATGAGCATAACAACTATAATTTGTCCACATTGACCTTTCTTTGCTCCAACGACTAGTTTGACTATTCAAATCCATCAATGAGGAGTTACAAATCTTCCTTGACCATTTGACTTGGGAAAAGTGCCCAACGATTTTCTTAGAAGGATGGGACAATTTTTCTTTGGAAGGCAATACCTCCTTTAATATTCCAACAATCCAAAATGTGCGATATGGGTTTTGCTCATAATTTTTTTTTGATCATTTTGAACCCATATTGTATTTTTGCCTCTAGGGACAGTTGCCTTGGGATCCGTGAACTACCTCAAAAGACGTGTGTTGACCACCTATGCAGCACAGGGGTCAACTCATGTACCATGAAGTCCTTATCTTTGTTCCAGACATGTATTGGTTCTACTTGGGCCTTTTGATGTCCCAGCACTAAAATTTTGTAAATCAAATTTCCGCACCCCTGCGTGGGTTGATAATGTAATGAGTCTGCATGAGTCATAGTTAGGTCAGGTACCTTGGATGCAGAAGCACAAAATTTTGAAAACACCTGCACTCTCATAAGATAATGCAATGAGTCCCATGAGTCATAGTTAGGTCAAAGTCTTTGGATGCAGCATCAGGAGTTCCTTTCTCTATCGAGGGTTTTTCACCTCGTATTAATGTGGCCTTAACTAGTCGTGTTAACACTCCACAGCTTTTTCCTCCTCGTGACGCTTCCAAAGTAGGAGGCGCCTGATGATCTCATTCAATCAGAGTAAACTACTTAGGAATGTAAATGACCATGCTGTAAAGAGCCCAAACTCGAATTGGCTGAGAGTTTTTTTAATTAATTAAATTTAATTAATTTCTCTATGTCGAATTTTAATATTTACTAATTAAATATTTTGAGCAATTATTGTAAAAATCTCTGCCTTCGGGAGAAAGGTAGGGGTATTTTGTGCTCAAATGAATGGAATAGCACTCCTTACACCCCATCGGGTCACGAAGCCGTTCTCACCGGACTAGTTTTGATGCTCCAGTCCACTCAGAGTCGTGAGTCACCAAAATAGTACTTTAATTGCTAAAGTCGGTCACTTTATTGTAATTATTTGAGTTTGTGAGTTAATAGGTTGGTGGCAATGAGCAAGAAAACCCCCCAACCTACCCAAAACCCATCCTAACCCTTCCCAAACATTAATTCCTACCTTCTTATTCTTGTCTTGTATTTCTTTTTCACCCTTTTCGCCTTTGCCCTAAGGGGAAATTCGACCCCCTTAACCCAAACTTCATGAAAACCACCTTAAGACTTTGATTTTCCACCTAAGCTTTTGTGTGGGGCCCTCAATGATGAGGTGCCTCTTTTCTCAGCTTCCTCCCACATCATGTGTGCTGCCAGGCCCCACGCAAGCCCCTTCATAAAAGCAGATTCTCCTTGGTGTGACTCCCACGCCCCAACTCCTTAGAACCTTAGCCAATCCTCATTCTTTTTTACGTGGGCCCTCCTCCAACACCTAGTACGCCCTTTTGGTGGTGACAACTCACCACCAATGGACCCCACTTCTCCTCACTTTATGTGGCTTCTCTCTTGATGGTGCGACCTCCCTCTAAAACCCACGACCCTCTCTCTTCCTTTTGGGCCATTGGGAGGTTTCACTCTGGACGGGCCTCCTCCTCATGAGGAATTCACTTTGGCCATCACTCACCTCCTAGGCCACACTTAATTCCTCGCTTTGCCAACTCACCCATCCAAAACCCTAACCCTAATTAGGGGCCTCTAGAACCCTCTCTTCCTTGGATTGCCAACAATGGGCGTACCCATTCTCCTTTGCCCTCTTTGTATAAGAGACCCCACCTCCTAGTTTCACCATTCTTTTGAGCTACCGTTATAGTCATTGAAGGCCACTTCACTCCTATCAAGCCTAAGTATCATCTCCATTCCTCAAATTTCATTCTCCATTTTGATTTACAAGTAGTGCTTGGAGGAATATGGATGGAGTTCTAGAAGTTTTCGTGACCCTGTTCACACTTGAGGTGACATTTACAGGACGGATTTTTTGTATGTGATCATTAGTATTAGATCTTGAGTAAGAGATTTCTACTTAGGTAAGATAGTTAAGAGTTTCTAGCTATCTTGTGTTGCTTTGAAGGGTTTGGGATTAGTAAGTATCGCATTTCTGAACCTTTGAAACAACTATTTGGCACATTGCTCACATCTTTTGCCAAGCTCTGCAGGTCGCCCCAAGAGGATCATTAGGAAAGAGTTCGAAGAGGAGCCTTTGCTTCTCTCAAAACTTCTTAGCTTCTCTTTCCTCATTGTCTCTTTCCACCTCCATTTCATTCTCAAATTTTGATTTCTCAAATTCTCTAATATCTCTTAGATAGGCTCACCATTTCAAATTATTCTTTATCGCTTTTGTAGGAAATTTTCCGAGTAAGGCAGTACTCAATTAACTTGGTTGTGTTTTTCAGCATCTCCAGCAAGCTTTAGCTTGCCGTTTCTCAGAAAAACCTACCGTGACAGGCGGAAGACTCGCCCGGAATCGCCCTCAGTTTCCTGCCACCAACTGGCCATCTTTGCAATTTAATTTCTCATCTTCCTAGTATATTTTGTAACATCTTGTAGTTTTTCTGTGTATTTGTAAAAGCATTATATTGGTCGCACACCTTTGGGAGTGAGTTGGCTCACCAACTCTTACCACTGCCTTTGGCCTTATTCATTTCATTTGCTGTCCATATAACAAATAAATATTTCTTTTCATTTTTTTGATTAATATTGTTAAGGTAGTTTCTACTGGTAGGCTGTAGATTCTGGCTCTTCGTCCATATTCTCATGACGTTTCCGCAAGATTCAATTCGGTGATTGGACTCAAAGCCCCTTTCCCGTAAGCAAGTATCTTTGGATGATTATTAACTGAATGTATTCTACATCTTGGGGGAGTCATCCCAAAAACCGCTTCGGCCTAAGGGATAAATAAATCTAATTTGTTTCAGTTTTGCTTAATTGTCATGACCTTGTGGGGACTAATTTCAATATCGCCTTGGTTAAGGGAAAAATCAAATTTTGATGGTTTATCTGCTCAAAATTTTGAATATTTTTGGTTAATCATAGTTTTACAAAGTGCACAAGTTCATTGGGAATCTTAATGCTCTAATAGCCTTTCATATCAGCTAAGTTCATTGTGCTTTTAAGCTCTTTTGCTTTCGTTACTTAGCTTAGCATATGGTCTATTTGCCTATAATTTTAGATGCAAGATTGTTGATTAATTAGGTTCGGTTTTTAATCTATTTGCAGCAATTTTACACAATGTGTCTCACCATTTAGTCCAGATTTTTTGTTGGCCTCCTTAGCTCACGCCGCCTGGTACTCCTTCTTTGAGGTCATTTCTGCCCCTCGGCCTCCTTTTCCTTTGTTCATCCTCTAACCCACGCTCATTTTCTTTTGCCTCTGCCTCCCAAATTTCATCTTATTCTCGCCTAGTCTAATTGTCGCCTCTTTGCCCTCGCCCCTAGCTCTTAAACACTCATCTCCTAGTAGCCTCACCCTCGCTTAGCCCTTTCTCTCTGCCTAAGTCCTCGCCTAGCAGCCTCCCTAAGCCTCGGGTTTTCCCTTTTTCCTTAGCCCCTGCCTACCCTCTTTTTAGCTCTCGGCTCTTGTTTCTTTTGGCCCCTACCACCCAAGCTCTGGCCCAGGTCCCTCCAAATGTACCACCTCCCAGAGCCTTCACTGGCCCCTGGCCACTTCAAGACACACAATACAAAGTATTCTCAAGCAGGGTTTAAGAAACATAAATCTATGACATGTCAGTGAGCTATTTTATCGATGCCACATATCTGGTTGCTACATATGCAACCTTCTTTCCTAAAAGTTCCTGCTCATGGATGCTTTTAACATTTTCAGTATTCCTATTTCTCTAGTGGTTGAGCTATCTCATTTTGAAGTCTTCATTACACATAGATTATTTGGCATTAAATGGTTTGCTGCTCACATTCTGAATATTGGTAGTGTGAGGCTTGCATAACTGGTGTTGTTGGCTCATAGATTGCATTGGTTTAACACAATTGTCTTGACAATATTATATATAGCAACACTGAAGTTCTGACTCACATTTGAGGGTTTATATTTGCTTCTAATTTCTAATCTTTCTAGTTGCTAAGCTATCTACTTAGGAGGCTCATCAAGACATACATTGGTTGTCGACAATGGCTGTCTATGGTTCACGCCCTTTTGATTACACTTATGCTCTGTATTTCTCTGGCATTACTACAAAGTAAGAGCTTAATGGTTAATACTATGGTTTAAATAACACTTTACCTTACAGCCTAATTAATCCCTCAAGCTTTCATATCCTTTGTATCAGCTTGCAAACAGCTTTACATCGCTTTTTACATGCTTAGCTGAAGCGTTTAAGTGTTTAAAGGCGATCGCCATTCCCTTCTTTTTAGTTACCGCCACATGATGGTTTTAATGTGCTTATAGTGATTAACATCCTTTACTGCTTTCATGAATGCTATGCTCTCATGGTCCTAAATTCTTAGTATTTCGTTATATCTAGGTCTTTCATTTCGAACACCACTATACGATCTGTGGTACATGATTACATGGTTTAGTTATCTTGCAAAGTTTCCTTTCACATGTTGATGATCTTAATGATTTATAATTCTGTCATATCTATGTTATTTCATTACATGTGGATGTGATATATGTGGTGATTATCTTTCATTAAGTTGCTGCAATGACAATGATGATCAGATTACATTCTCATTAGCACACATATTTCAGCTTTCATTCATTATCTTTGTGGCATAATATTATATGATGGTGTGTAACTATATTTACATTCTCAAGTATATCGTTGGTTATTGATTATACTTTCGTAAGCACAACATCGTGATACACACACACGCCACGCCTAAACAAGATAAAACTTGGACATTTTAAATCGAACTCAAAACGAACCCGACACACTTAAAGACCCACCCGCTGGTCCTAATAATACTTAGTAACATTTCTAGGGTTTTAACAACTGCTTTTCTCATCTAAAACCTGCTGCCATGAGGGCTGCACAAGGGGGAAGTATGTATCCGTCCTGATTCCGCTGGGGATCCCTTCTCCATCACTTCCTAGTCAGTGGGTGAAATGACGGTCAATTTTGAAGTTTGGGTCGGGGCTAAAAATCCAAAGAGATCTTGAGCACCTATGAAGGGCTATTTGCATGTGATAAGGATGCTGGAACACAAAACATAGTTTAGGTGGATTTGAATACTTTAACAAGAACACTAGGCTCGGTAGGATCATCTTGTTGTGGTTGTTTTGGGGAATAGATGTGATTTGATAGAGAACATACATTGTGATCATTTTACATTTTCAATATATCTCCTTCCTATAAACAGCTACTGTATCTTTTCTATATGATGATGATTGTTCTGATTATCATTGAATATCTTGTTGCTTAATCATTTTTTATGGTGTGGATTATGAGGATTAATATCCTATTTTAAGAGGCATCACTTACCTAATCCTTATACAAGAGCAGAAGTTAAGTGCGCCTATGAGTGAATTCCACTGGGATACAAGCTTGGCCTAGGTGTGGAACTGCTTATACATCTCATGGTTAATGTATCTTTGTATGGACCGACATCCTATCTAATTTTCGACATTCAGCTTCCATCCGCAAAACTTGCAAACTAGGTACTTGGATACTTTTATAGTTGATAGTAGAGCGTTTGGTTTGGGGAATTGTTAGCCTTTTAAAGACCTTTCAACTCACCCCTGAACCTTAGTTGACCTATTTGCCCAAATGTAAGAGGGCAATCTAGTCTGAATGACTCTTAGGAAGAGATTTGATCATTATATAGTGCAGATTTGCATCCTGCATTGTTGTTTGATCATTATAGGCTAGTCTTTTCCCTTTGGCCTGTAAAAAATTTAAAACTAACTCCCAGGAACCCAGAATCAAAACTAACTTAGTAACTAGGGACTGACTCTTGGCTTCCCTAGGAGTAAGCCTAGACGGAAGAAGCTCCCGCTCGGCGGTGACAAAGGTGACAGTGTGGGTAGGAGCTTAGACATTGTGTCTCCGAGGGCACACTGAGTGAGCAGGACTTAGCTCATGTCTGCAAGTGTGCATTAGGACGTCAACAACGTGCAATGATGATAACTTTGTGAGGCTGCCATGTTGGGTACTCCTAGATAAATTTAGGCTGTGGTGATCTCAATCTCTATCCCCTGGTAATAGAAATGTAAATCTGCAAGAGAGCTGTTTGATGCGTTGAAGATTGACACTTTGGTTTTACCCAAGTTGATCGTTAGCTATCGAAGGTCACAAAAGTTGGCCAATGCATCTATCTGTCTCTGTAGGCTCTCAAGAGTGAAGGCTAACAAGACCAAATCGTTCGCAAATAAGAGTAGAGAGATCAACACCTGATGTAGTAGACAACCATCCCGGTCCTAGATATGCTCATGGAGGAAAGACTCCAACTCATCAATATATTTCCTGAAGAGTGTTGGCGAGAGGGGGCACTCATGTTTTACCCTGATGGTACTCTGAATGAAATTGGAAAGGCCATGTGCCATCCCGAGGCGGCCTGAAATTGACTCATACAACCTCATGATGGCTACTTGGAGGGTGTCATATATGCTAATGTCATGGAGCCTCTGGAATAATGCATCTCTCGAAACTGTGTCGAACACTTTACGAAAGTCTACAAAGCAAGTGTAAACCTTTGAAGAGTGATGACGGGCCTCTTCAATTATGGCTCGGAGTGTGAAGATGTGATCAATCATCTGGTAGACAAGACAAAAGCCAGCTTGCCTTCTATCCCTAAGATGATGCCTCTCCAACTCCTCGAACAACCACTAGTGTAAGATTGTTGTGTAAAGCTTGGAGAATGTATAACCCACCATGATAGTTCGATAATTATTTGGATCAAAACTACTCCCCGATTTGTGGATCTTGTTGATCACCTATTTCAACTAGGTGTTAACGTCATGTATCATGAAGATATGTACTTGGTGGTACGACAAGTTTGAAGACTTATGGCTCAGCAGGGCAATTCTGCCCCCAACACTTCTTTCCGTGTCCATGGAATGTCCGCTCCCTTGCGTGGGATAATTTTGTAATATGTTAGCATGGGTCAAGTTTTATTAGTTGCCTAGGACTTTATCATTAGGGAAGTCTTTTCATCGAGTGTTTTTTTTCCTCAGGTAATTAATCTTGCTTTTCAACGATTTTAATTTCTCTTGAGTTTTTCACTCAATAATCCTCCAAAGTGGTGAAAGGCGTTCTAATAATCCATCCTAGTAGGTGACTAAGGTCTAAAGATGTTGTAAATGACCATGCTAGACATCTCCTAGAGTCTTGCAGAATTCCGTTAAGTTTTGATAGGATTTTTTAATAATTAAAAATTTCCGTAAATTGGAAATTTTAATTAATTTTGATGAAAAATGTAAAAAATTGGTCCTTGTGGATTTTGTATAGGGGTGTGAGTACTCAAAACAAATGGCTTATGACCCCCTATACCCTTGGACCAAGTTTCAACTAAATTGGACAAGTTTTGCTAGGTCATTGTCCATGAGGAGTCCAAGTCAGTCAAAAGTCAGCAAATAATTGGCTAAGGTAAAAAAGCCAAAAATTGTAAAAGTGTCTAAAGTCAAGAAAAGAAGTGGGGAAATGTTTTCTAATGTATTTCCTAAGTTGGAAAAGTAAAAATCCACTTAGAAGAACCCTCCATGACAAGTCAAAAAGGGTTTTCCCCCCTCACATCTCACCCCTCAAATCCTAACTCACTCCAAAACCCTAAAAGTGCACCTGCCTTGACTTGTTCTCTCTCTCTTGGATGGGTGACACTTGTAACTCATCCAAGAGGGGTCTCTCCTCTTTCCCTCTTTTAAAAGGAAACCCCTTCTCCTCATTTTGACATGAGTTTTTCACAGTAACTCTATTATGCCAAAATTTCTCCCCACTCTCTCTCATTCTCTCCCATTTTCTCTTGTGATTTTTGGTGCCATTTGGTAACCTTTCTTGGAGCAATAAAATGAAGCTTTGGAGGGTCTCTTGGTGTTCTTTGGTGTTCTCTTGGTGTATTCTTGGTTCTCTTGTATGGTATTTTCTCTTGGTAAGGTAACATTGTAGATTTTGTTTATCTTTGTTTCACATTGTTTTACTTGAAGAACCCTAAGCAAAGTATTTTGCTAGGGATAAATCTGTAGTAGTATTGCTATAGGTTTATGTGATTTGCTTTTATTAGTGTTTGCAAAGTATTTTGTAGGCCTTTTAAAAGATCTCACCTTCTTGCTTCATTGTGTAGCAAGAGTTTATAGATTTGCAGGTTGCCAAAGCTTGGAGGGGGAACTCCAAATCCTTCATTCTATTCCATATATTTTTCTGTTCGAATTTCAGCCTTCTATTTACTTGTTTTTTGCATACATAATTACTTAAATCTTGCTAAAAAATCAATTTTCAAGTTCAAATTTTTATTGTAAATATTTCTGTACATATACTAACTCAAAACTAATATTTTGTGGTGATTTTTAGCATTTTCCAGCAAGCTTTGTTTGCTGTTTTATGCAGATTTTCACCATTAAAAAGAGAGGTGTTGTCCAAATTTGACTACTAAAAGCTCAAGAAAACATCTACAAGCTTTGGTGCAAAGCCCCCCTCTCTCTCTCTCACTTTCTAAAGCTATTGTAAGCAGCAACCCAAGAGAGTCTCTTGGACTTGCACTTTCTATTTCTTTTCAAGTTTAAAATCTGTAAATAATTTTAAATTTTTTGCCCACACCTTGCATTGTGCTTGGCTCTGCAATCCTTGCAAAATCGTGCCGGCTAGGATTATAAATATTTTTTTGATTTTTTCTTTAGTTAATTTTGTCCACCATTGCCACAAAATCGGAAGGCTTTGTCCTCCACCTTGTGCCAAAGTAGTGTGGTTAATTTGTTTAAGTTATTTATTTTAGGTAATTTTTGTTTGCCCACACCTTGCATGTGAGTGGCTATGCCATCTTGCAAAATCGCACAGGCTAGTGTTTAAAGTTTCCTTTTATTTTGTAGAGTAAACAATATTTACCCCGCCTTTGCACCGTATTCCCTCCCCTTGCCATTTTGTGGATCTTGGGTAATAAGAAAGGGCAAATGATTGAGTGAATAGTTTAATTAAGCACCCATTTATGTTATTGTTTGGCCACTAAAATAAGGTGACTTGTGGAGGCTAGAAGGGGTTGAAGCCGGGGATGGTTTCACGACACTAAGTGTCCTCCTTGTTGAGTGCCCAAGCACTTTGGACTTGACTGGTGGAGCTAGGGGAGAACCTTGTTGTTCTTCTTATTGAGCACCCAACATTTCCTCTTGGCTAAGGGATAAGGACTTGGAGTAGTCACATAGCTTAGGCTTGCAACTCCTCACATCTAAACCACTAAGCTAAAAAGGAACTTAAAATTAACTAAAAACAACCTAAACATTTGCAATTTTTATTTCAACAATTTATTTTCAAGAATTCACCTTCCATTTATTTTCTGCAAGTTATTCACATTATTCTTTATTTCTTATTCAAGCATTCTTTAATTCTTTGGGAAGTAATTGTTTATATGTAAAGTTATTTTGTGAATCATTATGTGGATAAATTTATTCTTTTATTTCAAGTTGTAAAGATACCTTTCTGTGAATATTTATTCAATGAGTGGAATTTAATAATCTTTAGGCACTGGTTTAATTGTTTATAAAATAAAGGTTTGTTTGTCATTGAAAGATTGTACATTGCACTGATTGCTTGTCATTGGGTTGGGTAACACTAATCAACAACTTATTTAACTCCTAGAGCATTTAATAAACCTTCACATAGTTTAATACGGTCTACTGCCCATGGCTTCCCTAGGAGTGAGCCTAGACGAAAGTAGTCCAGATTGAGGTGGCAATGGGTGTGGATTCAGGGTTGTGCCTCCAAAGACACACCAAGTGGGTTGGAGACTTCTCCACGTTTGTAGGTGTGTATTAGGACAGTAACATCTTTGCCACCGTTGTTGGGGATACGTCTTTCTATTCTCGGAGTACGATTTCTTTTGGTTTTCCTTTTTGTTTTTTGCTTTGTTTGATGCTTCTTGTTTGTTTAGAATAAACTTGATCATTTGACGACTCCACTTCAAAATAATTTGACAAAGTATTCTTCAAGAAGGAACTCATGGTTTGCTTAGCTTCATCTTTGAACTTGAAAGGGTTTTTGGACGAAGTTAGCCAAGCTTTCTTCTTGTAGGATCTTTAATAATTTTTGGGTCCCAGTCCATTTCTGTAGACCTTTTTCTTTTTGTTTAATGATTCTAGTTTAGAAATGGATGATCTTTATAGACCTATTGATTTTTTCGAAATAAGTGGTTATCCACATGTGATTCTAGAAAGAGCTTTACAAAAATTGCCTTGTTTTCAAGGTAGTAATGTGGTTGATGCTAGACGTCATGTTTACAGGGTTTCTCATTGCTCTGCTAAATGGTGTAACAAGGCTTGGCATGAATATGTGGGAATGAAATTGTTTTTCTTGTCTTTTGATGATGACGATCTTGATTGGTTTACATAACTTAAGGATAAACAGGTTAAAACGTACAAAGAATTGACTAATGCTTTTATGGAAAAATGGAAGGAGAAGGAACCTCTAGATATAAAATTAGTTAGTTCAGATATTAATATAGATGCTTCAACAACTTCCATTGAGAAATTAACAGAGGTTATTAAAGCCACAGAGTTCATTTGTGTAAATCAGTTAAAAATCTTGGAAGCTCACCTTGCCAGTGCAAGTAATTACATTGGATATTTAGATCTTATAGAACTAGAGCTTCACAGAGAATATGAAGGGGAATTTCATTTGGAAATTCCGGATGAGTCAGTAATTGATCACGAGGAAACAAAAGAATTTGAGTTTGAAGTTGTTGAATATCCAGATAATTCAAATCCCCACCCACCTCCTGAAGAACCCCTCTCTTCAGAGAAGATCTTTGGCAACCTTGATGGAAACAATGAAGTAGTTTCCTTGAGAGTTCCACTTCCAACCTCTCAACCATCAGATGATTCAATACAAGATAATGAGAATATGGAAGGCAACTTCAGTTTACGAATTCCAGATCATTACGAATAGTGGTTGGCCTTACACCATGACAATCATATGCATAAATTTATCAAAAGTTTACAAGGTTTGCCAGACTTCAAAGTTTGGTTGAATAAAGAAAGACACATGTTTCTTGGGGTGGTCTATTCTCAAGAAAAGCTCCAAGTTGATAAAACTTGGAAAAGGATCTTCAACGAGTCATCCCGGACAAGGATTTTTCAGAGATTTGAGGTCTTATTTCATCCATGACATGGCAGGTCCTAATTCTTTCCACTTTAGTCATTTGGATGGTGAACCTTCAAGCTATTTTTCAAATGATTAACAACTTTGTGTCCAAAGGGACACCCTTTATAATGTATCTCTAACCTTTCTCCTTTGATTCTTTCATTTTTTTCATTATTTAATTTATGTATATAGTTCATTGTATAGTCATTTCATTTATTTGATTATTGTCAATATCATTTCATTTATTTTATTTGAGAACTTTGTTTTGCAGATTCTGAGGTTCTCGCATGCTCTCCTTCCAAAAGATCAAGCACACGTCCCCATGTGGAGCCAGATGTTTGTTAGAAAGTAATGGATGTACTCGTTTAATCATAGACAATATAGCAATATTGTTATCCAACCATAGGCCGAAGCCACACTCGAGCAGCTTAACCTTGTCAGAAAATCATTTCGGAAGCAAACCCTAGGCTGGATAGCCAAACAAAGGTGGCACACCTTTCTCCAAGGATAGCGCACCAAGCAAGAGTAACAAGAGCTGATTAGAGAGTCCAAACCATAACTAAGAGAGAGTCCAAGCCAAAACCGAAATCTGTTAGTTGCAGCAGCTGCAATAGCAACTCTCCTCCAAACTTGCGCACAAACTGGCCAACTGCAGTGCGCACAAGTGCTGCTTCTGCAGTTCTGAGAATACTGGCCAGAATGAAGACTGACCTCCTGTATTTATACTATTTCTGGCAGACTACCTGGGCTGACTTCTCATTCTGGGTGTTAATTCTTTAGTATATAACATTTCCTTTAGCTGACTTCTTCTCTTGGATGCTAATAACGTAATACAAGTCATTCTCTTGAGCCGACTTGTCTTCTAGGGTTATTAACCAATTAATTAGGGTTTCTTCTTGCTCCCCAGAATATTCTATTCTCATCAAGTTTACACGTGGAGGTAAATACCTCCCGCAACTACCATAATATCTGTTAGATTTTAGGATAAGATAGAAAACAGCAGTCACTTTTAAATTTTCTAAGCAAAGTTACTTTAGATCTGAAGCATAGACAGCATATAGGATAACAGAAAACAGTGGCAGTATAAGAAATCAAAACTGGAAAGATAAAA
>SNQJ01S0097073.1:18951-50425 GCA_010110895.2 Picea sitchensis
TGTTCTTCCTCATGTTTCTCTTTAGCTCTTGGGTCCATGGAGTTTTCTATAGATTCCATGCCCTGAAGATTCCAACTTCTTCCTTTCATCATAGGATCATGGATGTGGATGGACAATCAAGGATACTTTTAGGCTTTTTTTCGAAGAAGGCTTCTTCTAAAGTCAAACTGAACACGTACTGCTTTTCATGGCTTGCTACCATGGATATATACTTCATCATCTTCAATGGATCATATAATTTAGGATTAGCTCCCTCCTAATCCTTGCTTCATGCATGAATGCATGCTCTTCTTTTGGAAATATATAATCGGCTCCCTCCATCTAACAGAGTCCACGCTTCCGTCCGCATCCTTATTGCCTTCTGCAAAGTGTCATAAGTCTTTCTCCAATTTCCTCTTGATTGCTAACTCCTTTCTGTCTTTACTTCTTCTAGGTTTCTTCAAGATTGATTCTGATTTCGGCTTATCTTGCAGTTGTTACTTATGTAATAACTTCCACATGAATTGTTACCAGGTGTTGTTGATGTACTTCATCCTTTCATGTGTAGTGCCTTGTCTTATAGTCATTGTGATAGCAATCCTTATCTTGTTGTTCTTCCATAGGTATAGTTTCTCTTTGAACACCTTATATTCTAGAAAATAGATATGCAAGATATGTACAAAAAACATGGTATGTACAAGAACTATGAAGAGTATTGTTACCTTGTCTTAGAAGAAGAAGTCTGTTTTATCCTGCTTGGCTTTCTTTGAGGGTTCCCTTTCTTCGACAACTGATGCTTCTTGTGTTTCCTTCCTTTTCTTTAACTCGGGACAATGATTCTTGTAGTGACCATACTTTCGACGATTGAAGCATTGTATTTTTGACATATCTTTCTCTTGATTTGGTTTCTTCCTGGAGCCAAACTTCTTTTTATTCCTGAAATTCTTGAACTTTGTTGTGAAGGCTTGATCATCGTATTTCTTTTGGGGTTTCTCTTTTGCACTGATCCTTGATTCTTCTTGTGCACAACAGGTCCAAAGTTCTTCAAATGCGGGATACTCCTTCCTTGTGTTCATGCTTGTGGAAAATGCATCCCATGTCTTGGGAAGACCATTGAGTACTATATTTACCAGTTCCTTCTCTGAAATGATCTCTTCAATAGCTTGTATTTGATCTCTCAACTGAGAGATTCTCACAAAGTATGATGTTATGTTGTCATTATCATTCATTTTCATGTCGCGAAGCTCATTCTTCAGACTCATTACTTGTCCAATGTTTCTGACTGAGAAGAGGTTTGTTAGTGCATCGTACATCTTCTTAGACGAATCAAGATGGGAGATGTAGGGTATCAAGTGGTCTTTTATAAAATCCACTATGATACTCATGGCATTGATGTCATTGTCTTTGAACTTCTCCATAACTGCAACGTTCTGCGGTTCCTTCTCTTTTCCTTCTTCAAAGTTCAAACTCCGGTTCCACAATCTTTCCTTTCACGATATCCAACACTTTGTTCTTGGCAAGGATGAGATCAATCCTTGTCTTCCATGCTTTGAAATTAGAAGCCCCTTCTAACTTGTTTTTTGACTTCATAGAGTAAGTCATGTCTGCTTTGACTTGGCCAACCCTAGATTTGACCAAAAACTCAAATTTGTCGTCTTAGCTTGCCGAGAGTACCAGGAGATGCGATAGGCTAGGGTGCACTAGTCTATCCAGAAATTAGGTCAATCCCTTCACTTAAGGTGCCTCAACGAGAGGGTTAGGGTTTCATTGCTGCAGCAAAAACTAGCTGCAGTTGCAACTGCAACTGAGCAAATCCTCCCAATCTATCTTCCAGCAGTTACACTGTCGAAGATAGTGTGGGCCCATAACTTGTTAGAAAGTAATGGATGTGTTAGAAGATAGACAATATAGCAATATTGTCACCCAACCATAGGCCGAATCCACCCCCGAGCACCTTAACCTTGTCAGAGAATCATTCCGGAAGCTAACCCTAGGCTGGATAGCCAAACAAAGGCGGCGCACCTTTCTCCAAGGTTAGCGCACCAAGCAAGAGTAACAAGAGCTGATCAGAGAGTCCAAACCATAACCAAGAGAGAGTCCAAGCCAAAATTGAAATCTGCTAGTTGCAGTAGCTACAACAACTCTCCTCCAAACTTGCGCACAAACTGACCAATTGCAGTGCGCACAAGTGCTGCTTCTGCAGTTCTGAGAATACTGGCCAGAATGAAGACTGGCCTCCTGTATTTATACTATTTCTGGCAGACTGCCTGGGCCGACTTCTCATTCTGGGTGTTAATTCTTTAGTATATAACATTTCCTTTAGTCGACTTCTTCTCTTGGAGGCTAATAACCTAATACAAGTCATTCTCTTGAGCCGACTTGTCTTCTAGGGTTATTAACCAATTAATTAGGGTTTCTTCTTGCTTCCCGGAATATTCTATTCTCGTTAGGTTTAGACGTGGAGGTAAATACCTCCCGCAACTACCATAATATCAACAATGTTGACCACCTATTTCAACTAGGTGTCAACATCATGTATCATGAAGATATGTACATGGTGGTACGACAAGTTTGAAGACTTATGACTCAGCAGGGTAATTCTGCCCCCAACACTTCTTTCTGTGTCCATGGAATGTCCGCTCCCCTGCGTGGGATAATTTTGTAATATGTTAGCATGGGTCACGTTTTATTTAGTTGCCTAGGACTTTATCATTAGGGAAGTCCTTTAATTGAATGTTTTTTTTCCTCAGGTAATTAATCTTGCTTTTCAACAATTTTAATTACTCTTGAGTTTTTCACTCAATAATCCTCCAAAGTGGTGAAAGGCGTTCTAATAATCGAGAGCCCAGTGGGTGACTAAGGTCTAAATATGTTGTAAATGACCATGCTAGACATCTCTCCTAGCGTTTTGCAGAATTCCGTTAAGTTTTGATAGGATTTTTTAATAATTAAAATTTTCCGTAAATTGAAAATTTTAATTAATTTTGATGAAAAATGTAAAAATTTGGTCCTTGTGGATTTTGTATAGGGGTGTGAGTACTCAAAACAAATGGCTTATGACCCCCTACACCCTTGGACCAAGTTTCAACTCAATTGGACACATTTTGCTAGGTCATTGTCTATGAGGAGTCCAAGTCAGTCAAAAGTCAACAAATAATTGGCTAAGGTAAAAAGCCAAAAATTGTAAAAGTGTCTAAAGTCAAGAAAATAATTGGGGAAATGTTTTCTAATGTATTTCCTAAGTTGGAAAAGTAAAAGTCCACTTAGAGAACCCCCCATGACAAGTCAAAAGGGGTCCCCCCCTCACATCTCTCTTCTCAAACCCTAACTCACTCCAAAACCCTAAAAGTGCACCCCCCTTGACTTGTTCTCTCTCTCTTGGATGGGTGACACTTGTAACTCATCCAAGAGGGGTCTCTCCTCTTTCCCTCCTTTAAAAGGAAGCTCCTTCTCCTCATTTTGACATGAGTTTTTCACAGCAACTCTATTATGCCAAAATCTCTCCCCATTCTCTCTCATTCCCTCTCACTTTCTCTTGTGATTTTTGGTGCCATTTGGTAACTTTTCTTGGAGCAATAAAGTGAAGCTTTGGAGGATCTCTTGGTGTTCTTTGGTGTTCTCTTGGTGTATTCTTGGTTCTCTTGTATGGTATTTTCTCTTGGTAAGGTAACATTGTAGATTTTGTTTATATTTGTTTCACATTGTTTTACTTGAAGAACCCTAAGCAAAGTATTTTGCTAGGGATAAATCTATAGTAGTATTGCTATAGGTTTATGTGATTTTCTTTTATTAGTGTTTGCAAAGTATTTTGTAGACCTTTTAAGAGATCTCACCTTCTTGCCTCATCGTGTAGTAAGGGTTTACAGATATGCAGGTTGCCAAAGCTTGGAGGAGGAACTCCAAAGACTTCATTCTATTCCATATAATTTCCTGTTCTAATTTCAACCTTCTATTTACTTGTTTTCTGCATACATAATTACTTAAATCTTGCAAAAAAAATCAATTTCCAAGTTCAGATTTTTATTGTAAGTATTTCTATACATATACTAACTCAAAACTAACATTTTGTGGTGATTTTTAACATTTTCCAGCAAGCTTTGTTTGCTGTTTTATGCAGGTTTTCACCACTAAAAAGGGAGGTGCTATCCAAATTTGGCTACTTAAAGCTCAAAAAAACATCTACAAGCTTTGGTGCAAAGCCCCCCCCTCTCTCTCTCTCACTTTCTAAAGCTATTGTAAGCAGCCCAAGAGAGTCTCTTGGACTTGCACTTTCTATTTCTTTCCAAGTTTAAAATCTGTAAATAATTTTAATTTTTTTTCCCACACCTTGCATTGTGCTTGGCTCTGCCATCCTTGCAAAATCATGCTGGCTAGGATTAGAAATATTTTTTTGATTTTTGCTTTAGTTAATTTTGTCCACCTTTGTCACAAAATCGGAAGGCTTTGTCCTCCACCTTGTGTCAAAGTAGTGTGGTTAATTTGTTTAAGTTTTTTATTTTAAGTAATTTTTGTTTGCCTACACCTTGCATGTGAGTGGCTATGCCATCCTGCAAAATCGTGCTGGCTAGTGTTTAAAGTTTCCTTTTATTTTGCAAAGTAAACTCAATTTACCCTGCCTTTGCCTCGTATTCCCTCCCCTTGCCACTTTGTGGATCTTGGGTAATAAGAAAGGGCAAAGGATTGAGTGGATAGTTTAATTAGACACCCATTTCTGTTATTGTTTGGCCACTAAAATAAGGTGACTTGTGGAGGCTAGAAGGGGTTGAAGTCGGGGATGGTTTCACAACACTAAGTGTCCTCCTTGTTGTGTGCCCAAGCACTTTGGACTTGCCTGTGGAGCTAGGAGAGAACCTTGTTGTTCTTCTTATCGAGCACCCAACATTTCCTCTTCGCTAAGGGATAAGGACTTGGGGTAGTCACATAGCTTAGGCTTGCAACTCCTCTCATCTAAACCACTAAGCTAAAAAGAAACTTAAAATTAACTAAAAACAACCTAAACATTTACAATTTTATTTCAACAATTTATTTTCAAGAATTCACCTTCTATTTATTTTCTGCTAGTTATTCACATTGTTCTTTATTTCTTATTCAAGCATTCTTTAATTCTTTGGGAAGTAATTGTTTATATGTAAAGTTATTTTGTGAACCATTGTGTGGATAAATTTATTCTTTTATTTCAAGTTGTAAAGATGCCTTTTTGTGAATATTTATTCAATGAGTGGAATTTAATAATCTTTAGGCATTGGTCTAGTTGTTTATAAAATAAAGATTTATTTGTCATTGAAAGATTGCACATTGTATTGATTGCTTGTCATTGGGTTGGGTAACACTAATCAACAACTTAATTAACTCCTAGAACATTTAATAAACCTTGACATAGTTTAATAGGGTCTACCCCCCTTGGCTTCCCTAGGAGTGAGCCTAGATGGAGGTAGTCCAGATTGAGGTGACAGTGGGTCTGGATTCAGGTTTGTTCCTCCAAGGACACAGCAAGTGGGTTGGAGACTTCTCCACGTTTGTAGGTGTGTATTAGGACGGCAACAGATCTCAACAACTTACTTCTACTTTAGGTAAGAAGTTTTTTGAGAAGATTTGAAATGTAATATCTTATCATTATTCCTTGGAGAACTAATGGATCTAGGAAAACAATTAATTGTTTATAAATTATTGTAAAGGGAGTTGAGCTCAAACCTATATAAGGGTTTTCTCTCTCCATTTGTAGGTGTTAGTGAAAGAGCTCCCAAGCTTTGGAATAAAATTGCTTCTATCTTTGTCTAAGCTTTGGTTGAAATGGTTTTGCTACTTTGTTGAATGTGAGGCAAATTATTCTTGGTGTATATTGGTGGTTTTATTGCAGGTTTTGGATTGTCAAAGGCAATTTAAGGGCCATAGAGGAGCAAGGTTGCTAGATTGGAAAAGGTTATGTGTGATAGAGTCTACTCCTTAACCTCTTTGTTTCATTTGCTTTAAAGAGGAAAACATTATTCTTTAACATCACTCGATTTATTGCATCTGTAAAGATTCTTTAGGTAGGGGAAAAGTGCCCAAAGGAATATGACATCTCATTGACTAGATGAGATGTCATGTTGTCCAAATTTGTATCAAGTAAAGGACATTACAAGCAATATCCAAAAGTCGTCTGCACGGATCTAAATATTGAATATAACAGTCGATTAGCACAAAGGAACCATTGCTTAAGTTATTTTTCGAGATTGGAGCAACTCAAGAGAGGAAAACATTTTATATATTTGACAAGTTTACTATTATAATTACACTTTTAATAATGAATAATTATTATATTATGTAAGGTCATGACCATCCAATAAAGGCCATTGATGAGTCACAAAATTACCATCATTTGACATCTTCTTTTCCTTCTTTTTAACCCCTTGTCATTTACCCATGACGACCTCGTATCAGTCCATTTTAGTGCTCATGTGCGGGATTTAGGCTTAAAGTGTTTCCATTGCATTTTTTAATATTTCATTGGATTTCTGATTAACATTAGGGGGATTAGTGTATTTTGTATTTACTTTTGAAGTGACAGCTCATGTGTGGACAAGTTGTTATAGGGTTTTTCTTTAAAGGTTCACATACTATGGATTCCTCAAATCATGGTCGTTGCACATCCCTTGCCACAGATTTAAGTCATCGTGATAGCTGCTATAGTTGCGGGGTTCTCATGTGTTCAAATCAGTGTGCTACAGAATCAGGCCTGTAGCAGCTTAGAACCGCCTAAAGATTTAACATTGCTGGCCAATGCAATGTCGATAACAAGCATGGAGTTGGGTGCATCTGTTCATTATTTGTTACTTTGTGAACATGGGGAATTATAATTGGTTGAAGGCACATTTAAATAGTAATATATATTCAGCTGGTAGAGTGCTGGGTTGAATTTGTTTAAACAGAGTGTTGTTTATTCAATTGGCTTTGCAAACCAGTAAACCAAGCAGTGGAACCAAATCAGAAGCAGAGCCTTTCATTTGTGTCTGAATTCGCATTGTGAAGTTTGATCTCAGTGTGGTTGTGATTATGGAGATAGTCTATTATTTTAATTCCACGGGAAGTGTTCACTTACAGCCACCCATGTATGGATTCATAAACATATGCCACGAGGGTTCTTGCACGGGATAAAGGTAGGAGTAGAACATTCTTTAATGATCAAAACAGGGCATCTCCAACCAACAGTAGAATACCCGTTTCAGCCAAAAGAATCTGCATATTTTTTGCAAGATGCCATCGCACAACAACCTGCAACCACATGTTCAACCAAGCAACAAACTCCAACATTGAATTGACCCTCTCCTGCAATGACAGATCGGACATCCATGCGCACCAATGAATGAGGTCAACAACGATTGCATTATTTGTTATTTTGTATGGTATCTTGTTTAAAGAGGCTGCGATCATATGGATGGTAGCACTCCAATTACTGTTGTAATCAAAACAGAACCCCAGGAATCAAGGAACTCTTCCCTCTCTCTCTCTCTTTAAATGCACAGATGCTCTATTTATCTATAAAAGAGGAGGCATCCTCACCCTAGGGAGATCAATCTTTTGTTATCAGTTTGGGAAAAACAACTCTTGTTCCATTTTTAATACATATTTGAGCTCATTTTCTTGTGCATGGTCGCTCCACAGTGTGCACAATTTAATGTTGTAGCTGGCCTGTTATCGCACAGTTTGTAGCTAAGATAAAAGGCTATAAGATAGAAGGCCAAACTGGCGTAACAGGAACCAATCCCACCCAATGTCACCACAATGGGATGGTTCTTTCTCTTTAGGGAGGTTAGGCCCAGGGGAGACGTCCCCGATGACCTGGGGTTTTGAAGAGGCAAAGGGCTAATAAGACCAAGATAAGGTTTCCCCCTTCACAAGTCACCACCCAAACAGATAGTCCGGCCAAAGGCCAATAATGAAACAAAACCCCCAAAGAAGTGTACCTGCCTGGAACAAAGCAACAACAAACTGATATATGCAAGCTATTTCAATGGGTTAGTACTTCATAAGACTATCTGACAAATACATATACGCAATTAGCAATAAATGTTGACGAAGTCAATGTTTATCAATATCAATGAAAAGTTATAACACTTCACCAACAAATATTGGAACAATGTAGCATTCAATGTAACCAATCAACACCTTATTCAATTAATGCTTAAACCATCATTCAATTGCTTTTAAACAAAACGTTGCTGCATTAAAGATGAAATAACCAATGATGACGTCAGCAACTAGGGTTAGTAGGTTAGTCTAGGCTAGGGTTAGTGTAGTTAGGGTTTGAAATTCAAAGTGTTTGAGAGTATTTAGATCAAGTTCTACTTCAACGCTTGGGGTCTTAGGATTAGTGCCTTAGGGTTTAATGGAGTCAATAATGAAGGACGCAAGAGTTGAAGGAAACAAAGACTAAGGACAAGAGGGAGAAGTTTTGAGGTGTTGCTAAGGCAAGGCCTCAAAATCAAAACCCTTTGGGAGAGAGGCTCACTCCGGTGTTGCTACAACAAGGCCTCGTACTCTCTCCTTCTTCCTTAGGTCAACTTGGCAAAACGGCTAGCTTCAAGGAAGCACAAAACAAGACAAGAAGGCTTAATGAGGGAGAGTGTTGCTACAACAAGGCCCTTTCATCAAACCCTAAAAGAAAAACGACCCTAAGTGTAGAGAACCTAGGCCTGGGATGTCTTCTTCCTCTTGAATTCTAAATGGTAGGGCTAGCAAAGGAGAAGAAGAAAAAGGAGTGTAGCTACGGCTAGGCTCTTTTTTTTTTTTTCAATGGCTGAAAATTTCTCTATCAGGGGACATGAGACAAGGACCTACTTGTGTGCTCGTCACCTAGGGTTTTGATTCAGCAAAATTTATAAACATATGCAAGAAATTAGACTACAACCATTCAATCAATAAGTTTTGCAGAAAAATACTTACAATTCATCAAGAAATAACCATGCAAACCCTAGTTGTAACACCATCCTTCAAGAGAAATGCCAAAATATGCCAAAAAATGTCTTCCTTCAACAAGTGCGCCTTCTTAAATCAGCCAATAACCCAAGATAGGGTGCAAATTTCAGACCTCACCAAGTGGTGAGTGAAAGATGATGAAAAAATGAGAGTGAAAATCTCCCATTTATACAAAACCTTGACCTAATTTTACATTTAGGTCAGGTAAAAAGGCCAACAAGGCCAAAATATCATATCATACTGTTTTACATTAAATTGTCAAGTTAAAATCCTAAATCAAATTGAAAGGAGAGTAAAAGCCCCTCCAAGGGAGACGTTAGCCCTTTTTAGGGTAGATGGGGCATCCTAGAGAAAAACGTTAGCCCTCCCTGGGCTTCTCCAACCTGCCACACGTGCCACTGCTGCCTAGTTTGCCTGCCCCAAACGCCCATGATGCTGGGTGATGTCATGGTCAAGGTGGTGACGTCCTAGGCCTCCAAGGCCAACGTTCCACTAAGAAAGGGTCGTCCCCCCTAGGTCAAGCTGTGTTGGGGTGCCTCTGGTGGAACGTTCTCTTCTTCTTCGGTGCAAAGCCCCTGATCCATCTGTGTCCTGTCTCTGCCCCCTGATGGGGTCTCAACATTCATCTGGTGGGCTCTTCAGCCCCATGGAGGTCAGAACTGATCATCTCCCCATGTGTACCGGTCCAAATGGTACCTGTCCGTCGAGCATGGTCCTGCACATCAAAGGCTATGCCCTCCGTGGGCTCATTAGTCACAGGGATCATAGCAATGTCAATCACATCTCATCATCAATATTATTTAAACATATGCATAAAATCCCTAATACATCAGTTAACAGCTCAAAGACGTTACACAAGCCTGCAATACATGTCTGGAGAAAAGGACAAGGCGTCCTATTGGGCTAGTATCCACAGGAAAAGGAAAGTTCTCGAAAAGACCTCATCCAAGCCATGTAAGTGGGTGATGTGGTCAGGGGATGTCCAAGCATGTGGGTGCAGTGAAGGCCAAGGATGGAAAAGTGTTACCTGTGGGTGCCTTTGTAGAAGGCGAGCTGTACCTGTCATGGATGCATTCTTTCCAAGCCCATTCTTGCCTTTAATCTTTTATTCTTTTTTGCTTTTTTTGTTCAAGAGTTAATCAGGGGACACTGCCTTGGCATGGTGACCAGAGCTGACAATGTTACCCACAAGTACTTTCATAGAGATGAGAAGGCTGGCTCGTGATGAGACCCCCTTTTCCTTGGCCATGCAACCAAGAGTCACTACCCTGGCGTGGTAACCAGCTGGTGGCAATGTCATACCGCTAGGTACCCATGGACATAATAGGTTGGCTCGTGATGAGACCCCCTATCCTCTGACTAGGTCTTGTTTTACTATTTTTCCGGGTCCCTCTTGTTTCTTGCTGAGAAGCCTTTTATCGCTTTCTCGAGGATCCCTGGGAGAAGCATCTCGAGGTTTTATTCTTAGGCCTTTATCTTTTACTAGCTTGCTTTTACCTTCTGGGCCTTTAGCCCCTTCTTCCCACGAGGTTAGGTGCAGTTCTGAAAATAGGTCAACCCAATGCCCGGACAAGGGGAAAAGGATAAGTGAGGAAGTAAGATGAAGAAGTGGTGCTATGATGGGAGCGGACGATGGCTTTTCAGAAATCCCCCAGTGGAAAACCAAAACCTACAGATACAGGCTTGCTAGGGCACCCTGTCAATCCCCCCAAACATGGTCAAGTGGGCAAATGTAAGATCCAAGCAGTCGTTAGAAATAAAAGGAATCAGATGTATACATTTAAAGGTTTTAACGATCAAATGTGACACATACCATGATACCTGGACTAATTACCTCATGAAGCAAGAACCTCTTTTGATACAGGACCAAACCAATGGTGATGGATGCTGCTGCTGCTGACAAGATAAAGACAATGGAAGAAGAAAAGGTGGGCCCTCCAGGGCCATGCTCGGTTCAATCCTGCTCTCGGTACTCCATGTCTAGGACCTGTGGGCCTCGAGACATGATCTCCTAGTTATCCTTGAAAAGTGGGGATAACATGGCCACACATGCTGAGCCTTTGGAGGGGCGCCCACTCCAAGGTGAGGTGTTGTGTGTGCCCTCTGTACATATGTGTGAGCGAGTATTGTAGTTTTAAATTTGTTTCAGTCCATTTCTTTTATGCTAATTTCTTGCCTGGTTATTATTCTCTGTAGAATGTTTAGCTACTGGATTATGAATATCTTTAGTTTATTGTGCTTTATTTTAGCTTTCTATTTCACCTCAATTACCTGTAGATCATGCTACCAAATGCTGATGCTACGGAATTGAGGTGCTACAGAACTAGGACAGATTTCTGTTTTATCGGTAGAAATAGAATGCAGATTTCTTGCAGTGTGTGAAGGATAAATTAGAGGCCATAGCTAGATTGTTTTTAATTGCTGTTTATTTTATGAATGCTACGGAACCATGCCACTCTTGATCCTACTTGGTGAATAGAGCTAAATAGTTAGACCACAAGCCTAGTTCTCAGTGGTCCGACTAAATGGGGTGCCACCAGCTGGGCTGGGGGTCAAGAACATTGTGATTCCATTTTTATGCTTTATTTCAGTTTTCATTTTGTTTCCTTTAGATTAAATTGCATAACAGTGGCAAAACTCCTTCTGTGTATATTGCACCGAGAGCCTCATAAGACCAAACAGAGTTCCAGGTTGACAAATTAAATGATAGTGTATTGTGGAACCAAAAATAGGAAGACATATATACACGTCATCAGCCATGTCGACACAATTTATATTGGCCTTGGTGATTCTACTTATCATTCTGTTATTCAATTATACACTTTTTTTCATACTTTATATTTCTATAACTTCATGCCCAATTACTTGAATGTCCATATCCTCAGGTCTGCTAGATCATCAGAGTTTGAAGAAAAAGTTTGGTACATAAAATAATAATGTTGAATATATTCTGTTCAATCTTAATGCTTATATTTAGGATATGAATAGAAGTCCCATTGATGGATTTTTGATGCATACAAAAATATGACACTGAGTAGTCTGAGTATTGTCTTATGGATTCTGGAAAGAAACAGCTGCTGTCTAGCAGCTAGCTATAGTCAGCATCTGCAAATCTTTGATTGCCATTTCAGTGGAGTGATGAAGACACTATAGTTTGCAATCCAACTAAAGAGTGTACTTACATGCAAAAAGAGAGTATATTACCTCAGCCTTGCTTGCTGATATGAAGCTTTGGAATTCAGGACATGGTAGATGGGTAGCAATTGGATCTGAAAATGAGATGATGCTATTTTGTTTGATTTTAAGTTATAATTTTCTTTGCAGGATGCTAGTGAGTGATCCTGGTTATGTTAGATATGAGAATACTTTTGCAGAGAGTATGGATCAGACTATCTTCTTAGAAACTAAAACTGATCAATTGGGCGTTGTGGTAAGAAAGTCAATTCAAGCAATTAGTGAAAAAGGGCAAATAAGCTCTTCCTCTGCTATTTTGAGGATCAATATTTCTTAATTGATTATAGTTTCATGGCTTTTATCTTTATTTTAGTTTGGCACCTTATTACATATGTTCTAAGTCTTGAAGTTGTATTTTGCAGGACCATTTTTCTGGTACAATTGAAAATAGTGAGACAGCCTCTGGTAAACTGTTTATCTTTTCAGCAAAATGTTGTTTGTTGTATGCTACAAACATGATATGGCAATTTGACTGTCATGTTAAAATTGAGAAATATGCAATTACTAGTAGTGACTTTCTGGCCTAGTTATATTTTTTTAAACAGTAATGGTTGAGTGATATTGTTTCAGTTTTTCCTTCTTACTGACTGATTTGCTTTCTTTTCCATTACTACATGAGCATTGCCTTACAAACTGATTACATAGCAATAAACAGAAGCGAAACATTTAAACAGAGTGCTGGCTGATTCAATGTTATCTTACCCTCCACCCTTGACTAGGTAAGGACAGAGTGGACTGGGATCCTAGTGCCTTATTTCTTTTGCCTCCCGTTCCCTGATGGCCATTTTAGCCCTTCTTGGATGCGGGGGGCTGATGATGGTCCTAGAAGGAGGCTAAAAGAAAACATAAATCAATAGGGGCTTCATTCCAGGCTTTGAGAGTACTTCCTCCAGCTGCTGTTCCTTGCTATTCTTTCAGGTGATTAGATTTTGCCACTTTGGCATCCCTTGGAGGGTTTCCAGTGCTATTATCCTAATAATATTCCTTTGCATTGGGTTCTGAATTTTCCTGAGTGGCCTCTTTGCCTCCTTGATGTTATCTTTTCTCCTTTCCCTCTTGGATGATTGAATCAGGCATAGATTCAGAGTCCGGACCCATTATTGTTATTTCCTCCAACTGCTGTTCCTTGCTATCCTTTTAGGCGACAAGAGATCTTGCCACTTTTGCATCCCATGGAGGGTTGCCCGTGCTATTATCCCAATAATATTCATTTGTGTTGGGTTCTGAATTTTCCTGAGTGGCCTCTTTGCCTCCTTGATGTTTTGTTTTCTTCTTCCCTCTTGGATGATTGAATCAGGCATAGGTTCGGACCGAGTATGCTTCTTAGAAGGCTTCTCTTTTGGGATCAATTCTACCTTGAAACTATTTTTCATGTTTGTGTTAGAGGTGCTTTTTTTATAGGAGGCAGCGCATTTTCCCTTTTTCTAGAGGATTTGGAAACTACTGTCTAAAATCCTTCTTCATTCTTTTGAACAGGGGGGGTCTTCTTCAGGCAGTTCTTCATGAAATGACTGTGTTACCTCCTAAAATTGCATTGTAGTGGAAAAAGTCCAATCCACAGATGCAACCTTGAGATAAATATAAGGAGAGGTACCACTGTCACCTTAGTACAATCTCATCTTCACTTTTGGCTCGCTCTCTAGAGGCCAAGGGGGGCATCCCTAAACTATGTGAAGAATGTGAGAGCCTAAGAAAGTAAATCTTAAATATGATTAACAAATGAGATGCAAAGATTTACTTAAGTGAGAAAGAATCAAATCCAATACAAGATATTACTTTGAAAATAATGGATTCAATGCTTGAAGAGGTGATGCTTCATACGAGTCAATTTTAACCTTAATGAAACCAAGCATACATCCACTAGGTCCAAATTAGATAAAAGGAATTAACAATTATATGGATCTAAGTTTAAATCTGGTTTTATGTTATTAATGAGGGAAATTTCCAGATTTGAACGAAGTAGTGAAAACCACTTGTTCAACCTCTTCAATTGATATGAGATTAAACTCAGGGTTAACTTACAAATCTGATTTTCAGTATGCAAGATTATATTACAAATTTGCTATATGAACAATAACCCAAGTGAAAGATAAATACTTGAAGCACAAACTTGAGGTAAATCACAATTAGTGTTTTGACATATATACCCTGAAATAAATCCAAATTGTGATTAAAGAAACAAGTCTAGAATATGATTTTATCTCTCACATATCCACTATCTATGATATTCCTGGGCAGCCCCAGATTCAATTTACCTCTCTGCCCTCTTCATGCTTCCTATTCTCAGACAGTGACATCCAAGAGGACGTTTGGACGATGATCAGCAACAAAGTAGCAGACGAGGAGGGTCTCTAGGTAGAGTTCTTTAAGCACGGTCTTCATGCTCTAGTTTCTCACTTGGTTGATCTATTCAACCATGTGGTCTGTACAGATTTTCCATCGGCATGGTCACATCACATCATTCACCCAATACACAAATTGGGCCCCAGTTCAGATCCCAACAACTACAAGATGTTCATGGTGGACCACACATTCTCGAAGCTCTATGCCATGGTGTTCCATATGAAGCTCTCTAGTGAGCTTGAGCAGAGATCCCTCAGAGCTAGGGGACAGGCAGGGTTTCGATCTGTTCGTCATACCATTGATCACATCTTTACCCTCCAGCCCATCATTGAAGAGGCACAACATCGTTCTTCGAAAGTCTACTGCTACTTTGTAGATTTTCAGAAAGCTTTTGACTTCGTCCCGAGAGAAGCCTTGTTCCAGAGGATTAGAGACATTGGCATTTCCCAAACCCTATTGAATGCCATCATGCACCTATATGAGTCGGTCCTTGGTCATCTCCGCACAACTCACGGGATGTTCGATTTCATTAGGAGTACCATTGGGGTTAAACATGGTTGCCCCTTGCCCCCCACTTTGTTTGGGATTTACATTGATGAGTTGGAGTCCTTTCTTCACAAGCATATCTAGGAAAGTGATGGGTGCCACCTCTACCAGGTTCTGATATACATTCTGCTCTTTGTTGATGACGTGATCCTCCTAGCATCATTTTCAGAGGGGTTATAGAGACCGTTGGATGCCTTAGCTCTCTTTTGTGACCTTCGACAGTTGACGGTCAACCTGGGTAAAACCGAGGTTATTATCTTCAATGGGTTGAGGAAGACCTTGGACCTTCATTTCTTCTTCAGAGGGGAGGAGATCGAGATCACCAACACCTACACATACTTGGGGGTGTAATTCTCAGAACCTTGCTTTAGTTTGCGATCGACCCTCCAGCCTTGGATCAACAAGGGTTACAGATCCTTATCCCTCCTCAAGACACAGTGCTTCTGGCACCATATTCAGGACACCTCATCCAAGATGTCCCTCATGGACTCCCTTATCCGACCCACTGTTCTCTATGGCTCATAGATTTGGGGACCTTCTTTACATGAGTCTGATTGGGTCCTAGCTCAGAGAGTCCAAACCCTTCTCCTCCGACATATCATTAGATGCAAACAAACAGTCCCTCAACACATCATCTTAGATGAGTTTGGGGCTCGACCTTTCCGAATTGAGACAATGTTCAGATTGGTCTCTTTTCTGCATCGCATCCGGAGCTTTACTCACTCGATGAAGGGGTGAGACCGGTACTCGTACTTGGCCTATTGTTCTTTAGAGACTGTTGTCGTCCTAATACACACTTGCTAACGTGAGCAAAGTCCGGCTCACTTAGTGTGTCCTTGGAGGCACAATGCCTAGGTTCACAGTCCACACTGTCACCTTGACTGGAACCTCTTCCTTCTAGGCTTACTCCTAGGGAAGCCAAGGGCCTCATGGACTCCCAATATCTGACCCATTGTATTCTATGGCTCAGAGGTTTGGGGGCATTGTTTACTAGAGGCAGATTAGGCTTTAGTCGCGAGAATGCAGATACTTCTCCTTTGATGCATCATCAAATGCAAGCAAACAAAACCCCAACTCATCATTCTTGCAAAGTTTGATCCTTGACCCTTTTGGCTTGAGACTATTTTCCTCCTAGTTTCACTTCTACACCACATTCGGATTTTTTGTTGACTTAGTAACAGGTTGAGACCGGTACTCGTACTTGGCCTATTGTTCTTTAGAGACTGTTGTCGTCCTAATACACACTTTGCTAACGTGAGCTAAGTCCGGCCACTTAGTGTGTCCTTTGGAGGCACAATGCCTAGGTTCACGCCTCCACACTGGCTACCTTGGATCGAACCTCTTCCTTCTAGGCTAATTCTAGGGAAGCCAAGGGGTAGACCAGTTACTAGATCAGAATTTAACGCTTAAGGTTCTAGGAGTTGTTTTTAATTTGTTAAAGGCTAAGGGGGAAAACTAACCTAAGATGCTAAGGCAGCAAATGCAAAGTGCAAGTCTATCTATATGTCAATCAACCCTTTCCCTAAGTCAACTAAGACTAGTGCCTAAGGTTGGGCAAGGGGTCAACTAAGTTTGAGGGTGGTTCAATTACCAAACGTTTACAAGTAAAATAGATTGCAACTACCCCACAAACTCAAGATTACAATTACTTACAAAAGAATTATAGGTGTTACAATGATTACACAATATACAAATAGACAAGATAGAAAATATACTTAAAATGTGAAAGATAGAAGATATTCAATTCATGAACAATCACATAAGCCAAGCATGCCCCAATAACACTTACTCTATTGGACCGCCTTCACTGGCAACCACTAAAGCACTCAAGACTCAAGAAGGTGATGCTTCCCCAAGTGGGATACTCAACCCCTTCTTGAATCACACCACAAAAAGCGAATGAACCAAAAGATATACAATGTTTAACTCATGTGCTCAAAAAAACTTGAAACATTAAAGACATAAACCATAGAGTTGCAACAATGATTATAAGCATGTAATTATTATCAATGTGTGTTCCTACACATACATCTAAGTCCTCCCAACACACAAAGATGATCTATGCAACTAAATGGTTAAGGAGTTTCTTAAAAGTTAAGTTAATTTTATGTCCCTCCCCCTAAACTATGTTGGGGCTTTAAACTTCCTCCTCCCTTGGCCAAATGACTGCCGGGTGCTCAAGATAATAGCCGACATTTGGGTGCTCAAGATAGTAGACAGAGGCCCACCTAGCTCCCACGGTCATCCACTGGCATTAAAGAGTACTTCGGAAAGGTCCACTTAAGGATCCGCAGGTGTTTGTCCCTCATACTTCCTTTCGTTGTTTTGCTCAAACCCGTTTTAGATGGTGGAGATGGTGAATAAAGCTACCTAAGTTGTCTAGAATGTTATTATGACCCTGGGGTGGGTCTTTTGGTGTGTTTGGTAAGTTTTAAGTGTTTTGGGTACCCAAAGTCAGCGTTTTATAACCAAAACCGAAACTGAAAGTGATGGAAAAAGTGTGCTTGCAAGATGTAAATATAATGACCATAAACACATTTAAAGCATTAATGGAAAGAAAATTTTGGAGATATGTCATTTGATATCCTGTCATAAAATTGAAAGAAAATTGTGAGATTAAAGCAAGGACAACTTGTTACTTATAACAGAAAATTACTTGGAAATGTAAAGCTATGAATGTGAATGTTTAGCACATAAAGTCAAGATAACATGAATGAAAGCTCATAAAGTGAGAGCAGTCACTTCATGTCTCATCCATCATTGGATATTCAACTTGCAAAGAAAGGCAAGAACAACATGATATTGAGAAAGAAACTTTAAGATCTTAGATTACTCATCCACACATATGTTAACCATTGAGATGATAGATGTGCTTGAAAAATAAAAACTTGACAAAACAGGTAGGTCTAATATGATTAAGATCACACATACTTAAGGTATGGCTAACATGACTTGTAAAGTTATGACAGCAAGATAGATTATAAAACCATTAAAACCATTTACCACTTGATGAACCTGGCTTTATGCTAGATATAACATTAGATGTGATGACTATTTTAGAAGATTTAGACCATTAAGCATATAGATCATCAAAGAGACTGGCTTTCCTTTAATGCAGTTTTTGGGATTACTCTCCCAATGTGTCGGCACATTAGCTTATTAAAAACAAAACTTGAATCTGGAGCTCCTCATCTGGGTCCAACTCCTAGAAACCAAGGGGGTAGTCCCTAAGAAAAATAAATCTAAGGTTTGAACTTAATCTAAGTTCAAAAATAGATTCTAGGAGTTTTGTTACAATCAACAATAGCAAGATATACTCGTGGATCTGTCAACAACACATCATTGAGTTTACACTAGCAACATATATAAAATATGACTTTGAGATTTAAGCATTCAAGATACCATTCACATGTAAAGATAAAGATTGCTTATGCTGGAAAATAAAACATTCAAGACAACGTATATGAGATACACTTACAAAGTGCGGATACTTGGGCCGAGTGATAAGCAAAAGTATTGATTAAAATAGTGAAAATTTGCTTAGATGAGCATGCCACAGGTTGTTGCTGAAAGACAAATGCTTGCATGTGTTGCTTGGAAATTTTAAAGGTTGCTTAGTATTGAGTGTTTTATTATGAGATGATTGGCCATATGAACTGCTTATTAAAATGAAATCGCGAATAAATAATCTAATGGCCTCTCTAGAGGCTGTCCTTTATGAAATTTGTGGAGAACTTGTCGAGAAGCCAAAGACTTCCTGTAAGTTCAGTGAGGTGTTGGAGGTCAACACGGGGGAGTCTGAATCTCAAAATTTCAGGTGGAGCTTCACACCTCCCTTCTTGTAGTTTCCTAACATCAGAATGCTTCTCCTTTGAGGTTATACAATTAAGCTAAATCACGACCAATCTCGGTTACGATGATTTCTCAGGTCGGCCCAAGCATCAGGGGTTCATAGCATACACTAGGGAGTTGAGGGGATGGGTTTGTTGCAAATAAAAAGAAATTGCAGTGGTTAAATGTGAGACTAGTACCTCTTGTCACTCTCCGACCTCTTTTGGTGAGGGGGCAGGTTTGCAAGTAAAGTAAATGACAAAAAATAAAATATGTCACTAATTACAACTGTTCGTACTATCCAGCCTATTTTCAGAGGATCTGAGGGGAAGAGTTTATTTGCAAAGGAAGTAAAATGTTAAGGTGAAAGATTGCAAAGAAACTAACTAAGCAATTAAAGATTACTTTGATTGAAATTTAAATCTAATTGAAAGATTGTTGTGTAGTGCTTAAGATTGTGATTATGATTCCTTTAATTAATCTTAAGATATGAAATGAAACTTAAGCAGAGAAATCATGCAAATTGCAGATACCACCTGCTCTTTGGTTTCCCCAGCAGGAAAAAAGAGAAAAAGTGAGGCCTTCTTAGCCTGTCTTTATGACTTGATTTGGCAAACTTCTTCTTTCTTTGGGAGACTTGTGATCCTTATAACATGGGATCACAAGTATTACAAGGTTTATATGAAATCTAGTCTTCAATGGTCAACTCCCAGGGTTCAAATTGTTCCTATTTTGGTCAAATCCGACAAAGTTTCTCCCTCTTTGTGCAACTCATAAAAAACAACAAGTAAATTGGTGCAAAATCTACCCAAAATACTTTAATAGTGCCTTGGAGAAAACAAACTTTGAAATTATTTCAGAAAAATCAGGTATAAAACTCTATTTTTTGGGACCTCTTTATGATAAAAGCTAAAAGGGGCTCTTAGCTACTTTTTTGTTTTGCTGTTATAAAACAACAAGAAAAAGTGACTAATTAGCTTGATTTGATCAATGAAAAATACTTCACTTTATGCTTAAGAGTTTCTATGTGAAGAACTTGCAAAATAAAGTGAAAATTCCACTTAGATGTATCCTTTTAGATATTGATAAATGAACCTAGATCTAAGTGTGGCTGCATGGAAAACAAGAATGAATTAAAATTTAGCTTTGAATACTAGATCTAGCTATTGCATGCATAAAGAAGTAACCAAAAGAAAGGAAGAGATTCTATGAATGGAAAATCCTTTGCTTGAGCTTGAAATCCCTTAGGCAATGGGGTCTTCAAGTGGATGGAAGAGGAACTATGTCTTCTTGTGGTGCTTGAAGAAATGAAAGATCCAAGATCGGTCCACCACTTCTTCAAAGCTAGAGGTACCTGTGAACTAAAAAAACCTTGCACAATATTTGTTAAGATTATGGTGGCACCTACAAGAAAGACTCAAACAACATGTCAGTTAAGCAAAACAAACATGCATATTATAATCTTTCAAGTAAATACACAATAGAATCAAAAAAAAGCAAACAAGCTTACTTAATTCTATCCAAGGAGTGATAGCATTGATATTAGGTGGATTCTTGGAGATATTAGCCTCCACACGTGTAACCTTGTTAAAGAATAAGAAGCAAGAAGAAACCCTAAACATTGGACACTTAACCTAGAACAAATTGACTAAAAGGAAGTATTTAATAATGCGTTCTTAGCCTCAGAATGAGAATGGAACAATAAGGAGGCTTGTCATCTGAGGATGAATCTCATTTAGCACACAACTTCTATAGCTAAAATGAAAGTCATGCTTGCAGAAACAGAGTAAGAGTCTTAAGTATGAGAAAATGAATTCTGCGAGCACACAACTTCTTTTGGCTTGTTTCCTGGTTTAGGTTCGGACTTTCTGTGGTTATGGTTTGCTACTTGTGTGCTAGCTTTGGAGAGAGGTACTCTACATTGATTAGCTATTAGGCCTAGGGGGGCTCCGAAATTACTACATCAGGAGTTAAGGTGCTTTCGGGGGTAACTGACTATGGTTGTGACAATATTATCATGGTTAAGCGAGCACACCTATTATTTCCTAACAGTTATGGGCCCACACTATCTTTGGACAGTCTAACCATTGGAGATAGATTGGGAGGATTTTTTTCTCAGTTATAGTTGCAGTTGGATTCAAAGTTTTTGCTGCAACAACGGAATCCTAACCCTCTTGTTAAGGTTCCTTAAGTGAAGAGATTGACCCTAGATTTCTAAATAGCCTAATGCGCTATGCCCAAGCACACCTCTTGGTAGTCTCAGCAAGCTAAGATGCCAACTTTGAATTTTTGTCAAAGTCAAGGAAGTTATTGAGTCAAGAGCAGGTGCATGACTTACTCTATGAAGTCATAAAACAAGTTAGAAGGGCTTCTAACTTCAAAGCGTGGAAGACAAGTTGACCTCATACTTGCCAGAATAAAGTGTTGGATATGGTAAAACGAAAGATCGTGGAACCACGGTTTGAAAGAGGAAAAGAGAAGGAACCTCAGAGTGTTGTAGTTATGGAGAAGTTCGAAGACAACATCAATGCTATGGGTATCATAGTGGACTCTGTAAAGACCACTTGATACACTACAACTCCCATCTTGACTCATAGAAGATGTCAGTGCTAACCAACCTTACTCTTCTCGGTCTGACATTGGACTAGTAATGATTCTAGAGAATGAGCTCCATGACATGAAAATGAATGATGACATCATACCTTTGTGAAATCTCTGGGATTAAAGAGATCAACTACAATTATTCAAATCATTTCATAGAAGGAACTGGTAGATATAGTACCCAATGGTCTTCCAAGACATGGGATGCATTTACAACAAGCATGAACACAAGGAATGAATACCCGACATTTGAAGAACATTAGACTTGCTGTGCTCAAGAAAAAAATCAAGGATCAATACAAAAGAGAAATCCCAAAAGAAATGCGATGATCAAGATTTCACATGGGATTCAAAATTTTTACAGAAATGAAGAAGTTTGGCTCAAGGAAGAAACAAATTAAGAAAGGATATGTCAAAAATACAATGCTTCAATTTGTCGAAAATATGGTCCTCAGAACCAGCATCTGATTAAAGAAAGGAAGAAACAAACAAACATCGATTCTTTGAAAAGGGAAACCTCAAAGAAAGCCGAGCAGGATAAAGCGAACTTCTTCTTCTAAGACAAGGTGTAATACCTTCATGGACAACACACCATGTTTACACATGGTTTTGCATTTTCATGTTTTACCTCTTCTTTTCTAAGAATAAGATAAGTGAAGAGCAATGCATGGAAGAATATTAAGACAAGGTTGCCTCTACTTGATGACTACAAGTCAAGCAATGCATGAAAAGATGAAGTACTTTGACAACTCTTTGGTAATTCTGTGGAAACTATTATATAAAGAAAAGCACATGGATAAGCCAGAATGATCAAACACAGAAGGAATTGAAGAAGTCAACAATCAAGAGAATATTATAAAAAGACTTGTGACACCTTGTTGAAGGCAATAAGAATGCAGACGTAAGCGTGGAATATCTTAGATGGAGGAGATGATTACATAATTCCAAAAAAGGCATGCATTCATGCATGAGCAAAAGGATGGGAGAACTAATCCCTGGCATCACATAGTCCATTGAGGATTATGAAGTATCTATCCATGTCCCCGTGAAAGTAAGACCATGAAAACAACAAGTGTTGGGTTTGGCTTTAAAGAGATAACGCCGAAAAGAAATAACTTAAAGTATCCTTGAACGTCCATTCTACATCCATGATTCTATGATAAAGGAAGAAGTTGGAATCTTTAGGACATGGTATAAGCCATGGATCCAGAAGAGCTAAGAAGTGAAACATGAGGGAAGAACATGAAGATTCCAAGAAAGAAAGAAAAGCCCAAACAACCAGGTTATTATCTGTCACAAGACTACAAGCTTGTGTTTGGTCACTAGAAACAATCAGTGATAATGGGATTACGATGAAGAACAATATATGTAAGAAATTATGAAAAAGGGTTATGAATGGAAGCATTACAAGATCCAAAAACCAGAGGTTCTCCCAGATATGATAATAGCACATTCGTAAACTAGATATACCTCTATAGAGCTATTATATCTCTTGCGGTATCCATGGATTGAGTTTACATCAGTTGGATGTAAAAACATTCATACTAATAGAGAATTTGAGGAAGAATCTTATGTAAAACAATCTCAAGGTTTTGAGGTATACGAGAAAGAAACCCATGTATCTTGAATGCTCTCAGAAAGACCTTATGGATTCAAACAACTTGATGTGAAGTATCTCCTGTCTGACTGAGCGTGGTGAAAAATTTATATGACAGAGATAGTGTATTAGAATAATTACTTAGAATTCTGGGATGATGAATTGCTGGCTCTATAACATGACTCCTCAGGTAGCTGAGAAAGTGCTACTTGGATATGTTTAATTTGAGCCTTGCCACAATGTCATGAGCTAGCCGGAAACAAAAGAACAGATTAGACCATGATATTGTGGATTTTCAAACTAAGCTGCTCAAGCATGAAGTTCTTCCATTTTAGCATTTTACTTGAACCATAAACAATTTGTTCTTGACAACCAAGATCACAAGAGAAACACCATGCAAAAGTACACAAGAGTCACGGGAGGCCTTCTCAGCAGGGAAGAAAACCCAACCAATCCCTTTGCTATATATTCTTCAAGAGAGACTCCACCACCATAAACCTAGCACACAAGAGGGTGTCACAAACCCCTAGAAGACTAGCAGCCAAGAGAGGTGCACACTTTCCCAGGAACAAAGTGTTTGCTGAGAATTTCCAAGCACACTTGTGATATGATTCCTCAATGGGGAATTTACCTTTATTTATATAAGACTTGTAGCATCAAATTATGTGTCTTTTGGAACAATAGGTTCGACCTCAGTAACTCATAATATAGTGTAATTACCATATTAATTATCTTACATTAATTATCTTTTACTTGGTGGAGATTGCGACTTGTACCCCCACATCTAAATAGGGTTATGGTAGTCGACTCTTGTGCAATGTGGGGATCTCCTGCACCCACTAGTGCTTAGCCACTAGGGGCACATCCCATCTGTGCTTATCCAAAGTCCACATCTATCTCTTCATCTAAAGGAGAACACACTCACTAGTGCTCAACCTAGAATGCATTGCACGATAACTTCAAATACAAGCTTGCGTCCAACTCAACAATTCTCTTTCTCACTGCATTACAGGGAGAATCATGGAACATCACATCATCTGTCTCTTCACAGGAGAGGCCTAATGCAGTGACATCTCTGTCTCAGGCGATACACCTTTCTTGGGCTTACAGGGGGCACACACAACATTCAGCTCCTTGTGCAGAGAGAGGAACCACACACCAGCTCTTTGGGGCTTCCCTAAACAGGGCACACATTCTCTTAGATCTGGAGGAACCACACACCCAGATCATGGGCCTCACCACCTCACAAAGAGGCACAACGTTCCATCTTTTGTCTCAGAGAGGAACCGCACAACCATCTCATGGGCACACACGCAACATATGAGAACATCTCTTGGGTCTACTCACTCAGAGTCAGGTGTGCTTGGAGGATGTCTCCGTGTTTGTAATCATCCTTGAATGTTTAAATGATAAGAGCCATATGAAGCCTTCAGAAAGCAGAGTGTTCCATGACAGGACAAAGTACATTGAGATCAAGCATTACATTCTCCTTGATGAACCAGGAAAAAGAGAAGTGGTCTTGCAATATATCTCCATAGATGAGTAGATAGTGAATATTTTGGTAAAGCCACTGTCCAAGATGAAAAAGTTTGCGTGCTCAAGAAACAAGCCGAGAACTGCAGTAGAGCAAACTTCTTATTGAAAGAAATTCTGCTCCAAGGAGAACAGCAGTATTTGATTTATGGATAGTCATTTTTCCGTTTGAAAAATGATCCAGGGGATGAAACAATTACCTTTCGATTCGGAAAAATGGTCCGGTCGAGACGGTGATTTTTATAATGAAAATGGTCCGATAGATTATACGATGTACCATGTGGCAATTCTTCTTGTGGCCGGTGTGGGGGAATGGTCTGGGACAATCATTCTTCTTGGCAGTCCCTATGAGTAGTAGTTGATAGAATGGTCCTCGTCGGGTAATCATTCTTTCAAAGTTCAAAGCGAAGCTTGATTTGAAGAATGGTTCGTTTGGAGGTTAGTGCGGGGCAGTCATTTCCATTAGGAAATGGTGGACAATCATTCCTAAAATTGAGTCATTCTATCCGGTTGCACTATGATTGGTGTCGGAGATAGCGATTAGGTGAGATGATCCGGTTCAACAATCATGGACATGCATTCCCTAGGACAAACTCATTCCTCCGGTGCACTATGATTGGTGCGGATAACTGGTAAGTGAATGGTCGAGGCCTGGAAATGGGGCAGTATTACGTGCTTGAGAATAGTCGGATGTATATGAGCGTCTTTTACTAGAGGCGGTCTTAGAGGCGAGCAAGTTAGCTCACACAAGAATTATCAAAATACTTGGAATATAATAAAGTAATCCATGTAGAATTTGTAAATAATATATGAGAATAGATAAGATAAGATGATACTGGTGAGAATGAGGGCTCGTTTAGATACCCATGCGGGGGTTCCCTTAACCAATAGTCATGTCCTTTTGGGGCATATCCTTTATTATTAGTTATTATTAATTAATTAATTATTATGTTATGAATATCTATTTTATATGTATATTATGTTCATAACATTACCTTCCCTTAAAATGTTTTTGTCCTCAAAGCATAATCACTGGAAGACTTCCCTTTTAACTTTTGTTCTGGTACGCGATGTCTTCTCAAATCTTTCACGTGCTTGTAGTTGTGACTCTCAACAAAACAAAGTGTCTCGAATTAAAATAATGTCCTTGTTGCATCTTTGGGGGTAGACCATCAATCTACTTTCATTGGAATTGTTTGATGATCGATTGTTTCCAAGTTGTTGATTTTGTCTTCATTCTTCTTGATTAATGGTATTTTTGTTGGTTAGAAGAACATTGTTTATTTTTCTCTTGTGACCAACAGCAATTTTCTTTATTATTGAATTTTGTGAGCGATGCCGGAGTATGGCTCGTGCCAAATGGGGCGAACAAAGTTTGCTCACACAAGGAATATCCAAAATACTTGGAATAATGTAAAGTAATCCATGCTTAGGGTATAAATAATATATGAATAGATAGATGGAATGTGTACAATTGAACTGGTTATATACCCATGCGGGGTGCAACTAATAGTCATGTCCTTTTCATTATTAAATGGTTATTATTAATTTGAGTGAATTATTATGTTTATGAACTATCATTTTGTAATAACATCATTCTATGATTCTCTTCGGATCTCAGGACATGGAGTGGAAGAATATTGGATATTTCCAGTTTATATCTGTGAAATGTGTTTCTATGCAAGTTGATGATGAATGATATATTGCTTTGAAATTGTATTTCTCTGGACAGTAGATGTATGCTCTTGTGGTGGATGTGTTCTTGGTTGTGACTATGTCTGATTAAAGTAGCCGATGTAGCTGCAGTGTGGTTGTGTACCGCTAGATAGTAGTTGTGTACTACTATAGGAGTGGTGCAGTTATGTTCTATTGAATGACATTATTCGTTTATGTAGACTATAGGTAGTGTTGAAAATGATTATCGACTAGATGGATAGTCGATTATCTTGGTGAGACATTCTTAAGCGAGAAAATGGTCGGGGACATGTATTCTTCTGGACATATGTTTTAGAAGAATAGTCCTTGTAGCCATGGTGTGGCTTCCAACATCTATTGAATAGTTATTCTTCTAGGAAATATGTGGATTAGAAGAATGGTTCTTGTATCACTCTATGGAGTGAGTGACCTATTGGTATCATGCGGTTATAGGATGAATTATGGCTTGAGATGAAAATCGTTGATGCTATCATATGATCTTGACCATGATGATGATGGTGCTGTGATCTAATCATGAGATAGCACCATCATCACTATCAATAAAACTCCCTCCTAGCTAAGGAGGTATGGTCTGTTGTGCTCAAGACCATTGCTTTCAATGCCTCTATGGGAGAGAGTGTGGATTTTATGTGGTAGTTCAGGTATTTACCTCCTCTTGTAAACCTGACGAGAATAGTATATTCCGAGAAGCAAGAGAAAAACCCTAAAACATTGGACATAATCCTAGAGACAAATTAAATTTAAAGAAAATATTTAATATTGAGTTTTAGCCTCTAGAGATGAAGTGGGTCAGGGAGCTGACTAAGGAGGAGTAGTAAAAGTGCAACTACAGAAATGTAAAAGTGCACTATGAAGTGAGTAAGAATGTAAAGTCGGAAGAATAAACTGCGGTTGCATTGTGTGATCCCAAACCATTATGCAGGGATCATCACTTTTTTTGGTGTCTTTTAAACTTTTTTTTTTGAGTGAGGTATTTCAGGTCAAGCAGGTTTGCTGATCTATTTGTTTAGATGTGTTTATATGTGTGTATGCAACCAAATAGCAGAAAGAGATAACCATGGAATATACCTCAACCATAACTACAATAAGATGAATGACAAAACATCTCCAAATCTTTACTATTCATGAAAATGAAGCACGCTGCAATGAGATGCAGTCTGGAGATACTCAGGATGTGAGAGACAGACAATGGGTAAAGAGATGCTACAAGAAATGCTCAAAGCCCTAATACAAAGGTGCCTCGAGAATAAATGAAGATCAATGCAGAGCAGATCTGAATGCCAAACTCTAGAGCTGCAGAAGAATGCCGCTCCAATAGAAGGTTGAAATGCTCAATAACTTTCGAGCCTTTACCTTAAAAGTGTCCAATCATCCTAAGAAGTATGCCAAATGATGGTCGGTTGATGGTAAGAACAACAGTCTTTCGAGATCAAGATCCCTCTCAATCTCTATGGATCTGAAATCCCCCACTGAATAATGTGCCCCACTGGATGGTGAAGCCTTCAATGGTGGTGACACTGTGAAGGAGGCCTCCAAATGCTCTGAAACTCTCAGTATGGGTCGGGTTGCTGCTGATCACTAGGTGGTTGATTGGATCACTGGTGTAACCCCTCCAAGCCAGGCTATATCACGGATCTCAAAAGCATCCTCCTTCTCTTCAATTCGCCCCCTTGCTCAAGAAATAATCTGAGCAATAAAAATGTCTCAGCTTTTAGATTTGATGTGCAAGGCCCTGTAATGAAAACCAAGTGATAGAATCCTCAGCGGCCCTACCAATCTCCTACAACAAATCTCTCAGGATGGTGCTTACTTGGAAACCCCAATGGTGCACCCTCCTCCTCTTCACGTGCCTGTGGGCACGTGTATCACCTTGTGATGTAGATCATTAGAATGGTGTGGGAGAGTATTGCAACTCTGAGACTGCAAACTTGGGACAAGCTAGGGTGGAACCTTTCACCATCGAATCATCCTCTAGGGTTTGTTGGGTCAAAACCCTCAAAACCCCCAAAAAGTGGGCTCACTAATTAAGCGGATATCAAGCTGATAAACATATGCATGGATAGATGAGAAGAGCCTTTCCTTTATACTTTTAGCTCTGTCCACCTCCAGTGACTTTCATTTTATTAATATTTTAATTAATTAATTAAATCACTTTAATTGAATTAATTAACCTTTGCATTTGAAAAACTTCTTATCTCTCTGGCTGACTGTAGCCAGCAGAAAGTCACTAACCTATCCCAATATCCTGTGAGTGTTTATCTGGAGTTCAATGAGCTATTACATGGGGTTCCACCAATTGTGCGCAAAATGACCTCTTTATTGAATTTCATTGACTTATAGCTCAAAATAGTCAAAATGATGAATGAGTGAGCAATGCAAGTTGGACCCACAATGCCTCTCAAATAGCCCTGTGCCTTTCGCTATAACCTCCATCTGGCTACCAATTAAATGTAACCCTCTTGTGATGCTGTCCCGAATGAATGAGAAGAGGCCCTTGCCTTTCCTTTATACTTTTGGCTCACCTTGTCCCTCCAAAGTGACTTTCATTTTATTAATATTTAATTAATTAATTAAATCACTTTAATTAATTAATTAACCTTTTTACATTTGAAAAGCTACTTATCTCTCCTTGTGGCTTCCTTAGCCACTGAAAGTCACTTCTAGCCATCCCATCCTGTAGTGTTGCTCCTGCCGATTCCAATGAGCTATTACACTGAGAGGTTCCACCAAGTAATGTGCCCAAAATGACCTCTTCAGTGAATTTCATTGACTTATAGCTCAAAATAGTCAAAATGATGGAATATGATGAGCAATGCAAGTTGGACCCCACAATGCCTCTCAATAGCCCCTGTACTCGCTATAACCTCCATCTGGCTACTCTGGTCATCATAACCCTCTGCATTGTGATGATGTCCCAAAGTGGGGACATTACATGCATCTACTGTAACCTGTATTCTCGATTTAGGCTTGGACTTTCTATTGGTTATGGTTTGGAGTTTCCGCCTTGTGTGCTAGCTCTAGAGAGAGGTACGCTACATTGATTGGCTATTAGGCCTAGGGTTTGCTTCCAGAATTATTCTTTGTCAAGGTTAAGGTGCTCGGGGGTGTCTCCAGTCTATGGTTGGGTGACAATATGCTATATTGTCTATGGTTAAACGAGCACACCTATTATTTCTAGCAATAACACCCTTCAAAGGCCTATCTAACAAATGAAGATACAAAATTACAAGAACAAGATCACCTCATAGTCCCATCATATTGACAATAGCTCCTCACAATAGCTCGATACACATTCTTGACCTCCAAAGTCTCTTTATATTCCAAATAGCATAAAAATTTCTTACGTAATGATTACAACAAGCATTGGTCGAATTCCCATTAGCTAGAGGAGGGGTCGACTTGCTTTTAAGGAGATTTGGGTGACAATCCCAAGGCAATGCACATGGACAAGTGGAGAGGGCGCATAGCTAGAGTGGAGACGAGTGGAGTGAACTTGCCAAATCTCCACTTGAGGAAGAGTGGTGGCAAGCCACCTCATGACGTTAGGTGTGATTGAGGGCAATTCAATCCTTGGGATTGACGTCCCCACTTGGGAGTGTGCCACATCAAGGGAGAGGTGCACCTACCCTCTTTGGAACCTACACCTAATTGCCACATCTTTCAATAGCTCGACTCTTCCTTTAGTTAAGTCACCTCACTCTCCTAGAGGCTTTTCCAACTCTCTTAGACTCAAGACACAGGAAAACATGTTTGAGACATGTTTCCTAAATAATAGGCTTGTTGATTTTTGCCTTTATTTTGTCATTTATTAACCTTCTTCGAGAGAAATTCAATTTTTCTTGAGTAAAACTCAATATTTTCCCTCGAAAAGGTGTACACAGGTAAAGTAGGTACTCTGGACATGAAAACGAGTACCTACAAGGCATATGATGCCTCCTAGTACTACATTTTTAACTTATTGACCAATTACAATTAAAATATGCCGATTTTGCGGGAATTTTTTTATTTGCAAAAAACATTAAAAGACCTAAGGGGGACTTGGTGCAATTTCCATATGACTCAATAAAGATGACCTAGCATGGTAATATAAACATTTAGACACATAGGGTTAGATTTTCCATGCCAAGGCCTAACCACGAGCACATACTCCAACTTTGGAGGTTATTTGAGTGAAAAAACTTAGAAATTATAACTCGCCTAAGAATAAGTTCTCAGGCAAGAAATAATTAATAAGTGAAAAAAAACACTCTAGAATAAGTACTCGTGATCAAGTCTTAGGTGGCCAAGCCTTTTACAACATCATCATGCTAATCTCATCTTTTTACAATGCCCTGCATGAGATGGAAATGTGAAAAAAGTTGGTCAAAATGACCTGCTCAATTTCTGAACTTTGAAAAATGAGCAAGTGATTGCTCAGTCTTTGGCGGCTCAACTGCAGATCCAGCTAGTGCAACTTAGTGGATAACAGGGTGCATGCTCTTCGCATTCCCCTAGGCCAATTTAGAATGGGTTCTAACTTCTCATAGACTTTGTGTAGAGACCGACCACCAAATCGTCCGATCAAACAAGATGTACTAGCTATGGCATCTACAAGAGGTCAAGACTGAGCACTTCATCTTCTGTTGCCGCATCTATTACGAGATCAGGGGGAGGTTCCATTGCCTATCCAGGGGGATTCAGACCCTAACTGGCTTCTTCAGATATTCTGACCAGAGGTGCTTAGTCTTATACATGCAATAGGCTCTCACGCTTCGAGCCCATATTCTTCAACCTCCTAGTAGACCAGAATCTACCCAACGAATCACTTCCTTCTTCGCGGTGCTACCCTCACAAAGAGGCACCAAGAGACAGACCGATATTAGCACATCTCGAAACTCTAGATCAATGCGGACCCGTGGGACCTTCCCCCATTCCACGATATTTCAACGACATGACCAGATCAGATCCCTCCCCAGGAGACGAAGGAGATCCCCTATGTTGAAATAATGTAACTGCAAAGAGTATTCTAATTATTATTTGATATATTATTCATCGGATCAATCCCCATTGTGGATTGATCATGTCGATTATTGTAATAGGACCAAATCCCCTTTTGCGGATTGGTCAAAAGACAATTGTAATAGGCAGAATAAGAAGTCG
>SNQJ01S0097073.1:50435-76596 GCA_010110895.2 Picea sitchensis
ATACAATTACCGACATGATTAATCCTCAATGGGGATTAATCCAATAACAACAATAATAATAATGACATGATTAATCCTCAATGGGGATTTAATCCAATAATAAAATAATAATAAGAATGCTCTTCGCAGTTACATTATTTCAAGACTTTCTTGTGTTCATGCTTGCGGCAAATGCATCCCATGTCTTGGGTAGGCCATTGAGTACTATATTTACCAGTTCCTTTTTATGAAATGATTTCTTCAATAGCTTGTAGTTGATCTCTTAATTGAGAGATTCTTACAAAGTATGATGTTATGCTGTCATCATCATTCATTTTCATGTCACGAAGCTCATTCTTCAGACTCATTACTTGTCCAATGTTTCTGACTGAGAAGAGGTTAGTTAGGGCATCGTGCATCTTCTTAGATGAGTCAAGATGAGAGATGTAGGGTATCAAGTGGTCTTTTACAGAGTCCACTATGATACTCATGGCATTGATGTCATTGTTCTTGAACTTCTCCATAATTGCAACGTTCTGAGGTTCCTTCTCTTTTCCTTCTTCAAACTATGGTTCCACGATCTTTCCTTTCACGATATTCAACACTTTATTCTTGGCAAGGATGAGGTTAATCCTTGTCTTCCATGCTCTAAGGTTAGAAGTGTTGATTTTTCATTAAGCTAGGCTCAAGCATGAAGTTCTTTCCAATTTTAGCATTTTACTTGAACCATAGACAATTGTAGTTACACCATAAACAATTTGCTGCAGTAACCAAGATCACAAGAAGAAAACACCATGCACAAGTACACAAGAAGTATCCTGGGAAATCCTTCTCAACAAGGGAAGAAAGCCCAACCAAACCTTTGCTATAATTTTCAAGAGAAAGACCTCCCACACCATAAACCTAGCACACAAAAGGGTGCTCACAAAACCTAGGAGACTAGTGCCCAAGAGATGTGCGCACTTCAGCCCAAGAACAAGTACTTGCTGAAATTTCCAAACTCACACTTGTGTTGTGTTTCCTCAATGGGGAAATCACCTTTATTTATATTAGACTGGACACATCAAAAGTAGTGTCTATTGGCACAACATGGCCGACCTCAATAACTCAAAATATAATTAATAATTACCATATTAATTATCTTTCACTTTATGGTGGGGCCGACCTGTACCCTTTACATCACAATTAGGGTTACAGGTAAGTCTGACTCTTAGACAATATAGCAAGGGATCTCATACACCTACTAGTGGCACATCCACCTTTGCTCAACCACAGGGACGTCCAAGTCTCTATCTCACTGTGTCTGATAGGAGAATCATCAGAATACACACTCACTAGTGCTCAACCACTAGGATCACGTCCACTTGTGCTCAGCCACAGGAACGTCCTACTCAACAAATCTCTATCTCACTGTGTCTCAAAGGAGAATCATTTAGAGTATCACATCATCTCAACTCTCTACACAGAGGAGAACAATAAACTCACCACATGGGCTCCTTCACCCCTCACAAGAGTACACATTGTTTCATCTCAAACGATACACCTTTCTCATGGGCATCATCCCTTCTCAGGGGCACAAAACGTTCCATCTCCGTCTCAGAGAGAACGACACACCCAGCTCATGGGCATCTTCCCTACACAAGGGCACACAATGTTCCTTCTTCGTCTCAGAGAGGAACAACACACCCATCTCATGGGCACACCCAACTCATGGGCTCTCTCTTAGGCCGACTCACTTAGTCTATGTCATGGAGGATGTCTCACGCAGCTGTAATCATCAACAAGAATCCCCTTCTAACTTGTTTTCTGACTTCATAGAGTAAGTCATGACTTCTTTGACTTGATCAACCTTTGACTTTGACCAAAAACTCAAACTTAACATCTTAGCTTGGTGAGAGTACCAGGAGGTGCGCTAGGTTAGGGCGCACTAGGCTATCCAGAAATTAGGTCAATCTCTTCACTTAAGGTGCCTCAACAAGAGGGTTAGGGTTTCGTTGTTGCAGCAAAAACTTTGACTGCAACTGCAACTGTAACTGAGCAAATCCTCCCAATCTATCTTCCAGCGGTTAGACTGTCCGAAGATAGTGTGGGCCCATAACCTGTTAGAAAAGTAGGTGTGCTCATTTCACCATAGACAATATAACAATATTGTCACCCAACCATAGGTCAAAGCCACCACCTTAACCTTGACAGAGAACAATTTCGGATGCAAACGCTAGGCCTAATAGCCAATCAAGGTAGCGTATCACTCTCTAGAGTTAGCATACCAAGAAGAAAGTCCAAACCATAACCAAGAGAAAGTCCAACCCTAAAACTGAAAATACAAGTTGCAGTAGCTGCAACTGCAACTACTCTCCAGACTTGCACACTTACTAAATTTCTGCAGCTGCGAGCTGCGTGTCCAAATGAGATCTGGCATCCTGTATTTATATTGCTCTTTCTTAGCTGTCTGGGCCGACTTCTCTTTCTGGAGGCTAAAAACTCAATATTAATTATTTTCTTTAGCCGACTTGTCTTCTAGGGTTATGTTCAATGCTTTAGGGTTTCTTCTTGCTTCCTAGAATATTCTAGTCTTGTCAGGGTAACAAGTGGAGGTTTAATACCTCCTGCAACTACCATAATATCAACACTTCATTCATTATACTTACACTTTGAAGGGTTTCTTGGGAAATACCCCTCTACCTGGGTATTGGCACACCTAATAGGGTCTTTAATGGTCCTCCCATACCTAAACTTGGCCAATTGCATAAAGTCTTGAGTTAGTATGAAGTTTGAAGAAGATACCTAATGTGAATTGCTTACGTGGCCTTTGTATTAAATGGTGGCTTACTTTGTAATGATTCTAATGATTATTGTATCTTGTAATGGTTGGTTTACTTGAATTTGTTGACCTTGTTTGATCATGACGCACTCTTGACATGGTCCTTAGGAGGATGTTTTTGATCATGATACCCAGGACGTTGTGCATTATACAGAGAGCGTTGCACATTTTGATGATTGGACATACTCTGGGGTACCTCCCCACACTTCCTGGACCTTGGACAGTGGAGAAATGGGCTTGGACGTTGCATATGCAACATGATGTATCATTGAGAGGGTAGATCTCTTGATATTAATAATGTTTCTAGATACCCAAATCACTATTCTCCAGATTGGGGAAATTATTGTCCAAAATTTGATGATGATCCAACTTTAGGCGTCACACATGTTGTAAAATTTTTGAAATACTCTTAAGAGATAATGTGATACATGAAGAATTGGGTCAAGAATTCTCTTAGTCCAAAAAGTATATATTCTCTCACAGTTTTCTTTGAAGAATTTCTCAAGCGTTGGGGCCCAAGAACTCAAATGTATGAAGATATTCTTCATGATCTTACAGTGTCCCTCCAAGAAGAGGGATTTTTTTCCAACCCTATTGAAGACGATGAGGACTTGATTGAAGAATAAGAGCTTGAAGAAGAGATTCATGAGGAAAGTCACCAAGCACAAGAGCTACCTCATGAATTTGTTGAAGAAGAAGCACATCACGTTGAAGATCAAGTTCCATGAAGAAGGCCCCATTGAGAGTACTCCTCCTCTTGAAGACAAGACCTTGGTGTTTTCTCCTCCATTGGATGAAGATGATGTCATTCAAGCTTCCTACCCTTCTTCGCATGAAGACGAGAATATGGTTAGTTGTACTACTTCCTAAGTTTTTTATTACTATGCTGCATTTGAAGAGATTTTGGAGGAACCCTTGGATGTAGTAATTTTTTCATCTAATGAAGAGCATGATGATTACATTGATGATTTTATACACATTGGAAGACAATGGGATATAGATTGTTTTTCTTTTGATGGAGATCCCATTTATGATGACGATTATGGCCCTAAAATCAAGAATGAAGAATTGTTTCCTTTTGAACATACATCTATGTGCATTGTTGATTTGGATTTTTGGCAATATGAAGATGATATGTTCACACATAGTGATTCATTACAACATTCTCATCATGACTTCCTTCCATATCCTAGAAGGTGTGATAGTAGATACATATCCTTTTGAGCACATGGAGTTATTGTATGAAGAAGATTTTCAACAACCTTTATGCTAAGATTTCTGTGAACATTCTTATGAGGGCATGATTTGCCTAGGACAAGAAGAATTTAATTGCGGAGATTTCCAGCTTTCTTTTTCCCCATCTTTCTATATCACTGAAGATATGACTGAGAGTTATGTTTTTGATGTTGACTTACCTATGGGGCAAGGGTGTTTTCAACCTATGATTTGTTGCAGTGATTTTCAACTGCATATAGAAGGTCAACAAGCCCTAAGTTGGGAGCAATTTTTTTTCTTAAGATCTAAATTCATGTCCCATTTTTCATCCAATTCCTTCTTGAGTGACCATCAAGATTTCTTCATATTTCTTATGATTCCATCTCGATCTTCGAGGAGTGATGAATGCCAAAGTGGCCATTCTTTGAATCCTTTGAGTTAGCCTTATGAGCCTTCATCTTATTGCAGCTCTATTTGGAGATGGGTAGAGCAAGCCTGGAGGGACATGTCTCTGCATGATCTTTTTGCTCCTTCCCACCTTCTTGAGTTTGATTCTATATTTGGCTATGTTGTAGTGATTCTCTAGGCTCATGATTATTTTGTGTTTGATATATTTTTTCTTTGGTTCAGAACTAAGCACAAAGGTAGGATTTTTGACATTGATGAAATGCTAGGATGGATGCACTGGTTCTATGATTATACCTAACTTTTCCATTGTCATGTAGCAACTGAATAGGGTTAGTATTAGGTCATCTTGTGTGCCTCTATTTGATTGCTTATTTTCCTCTCTTCATGTTATTTATTGATTGATTGATGCACCCATGTTAGCTTAACATATACATGCTATAAAAAAAATGATATATTGGTGAAAATGGAAATTTTCCCTCTCGCATTGGTTTTATATTTTTCAGAAACCATGGTGGATAATATCTCTTTGTCATTTGTTGTTAATGGTTTTATGTTAGAATGTAGTAGGACTTTTAGAGTGATACAAGTTGTAGGTCTTGGAGTACCAGAGATGTTGAGGTTCTCATGCACTCTACAATGAGCACATGTCCCCATGTTGGAGCCAAATGTTACCCCCTCACCTAGGGGTAACTAGAGAAGATCATGTCTCATGGCCCGCATTGAAGACAATGATCTAGATGATGATAATCAGTATTCTCCACAGACAACAGCCCCTCAGATGCCTCCCCCCTCATCCAAATCAACTCATTGCACTTGGTCGGCATGGGTCATCCGATGATGGTGGTCCAACATGTTATTTCACGAGGTGTAGGTTGAGCAAAGCCAACCTCAACCCACAAATGTGACACCTCGGGAGCATCTACCCACTGTCACCTTAGATAAATGCTCCCCTCTTTTAGTGATGAAGAAATTCACCACAAGGGAGGACTCCCGGTTGACCCTAGGGGGGAATGAAGGGAAAAAGCAAGTAGTGAAAGGAAAACCCATATAGGTCACATTATGCGAGTGCTTAGGGTTTGAAGAATGATGACTTTGGTGAAGGGAAGAAAGAGTCTAATCAATAACCTGCAAAACAAACGTTAGACCCACTATCCCAAGACCCAAGATCGTGAAAATAAACCCCAAAACATTAAGGGAAACAACAAGAAACCTTGCTGTCCCAAAAATTGCAGCAGACTGTAATTTATATCAGTAAGAAGAAAATATTAATGGCTGCAATAAATCACCGTCAAAATCAGCAAGTAATATCTTGAAACAAAAACCCTTGATTAGTAGATAACATTTCAATATTCAAACAATAATTTTGACGGTTGAAAGGGCTATAATCCAAGTGTTATCAATAATTTTATGAAAGCCCTATATGGCTATAACAAACTTTTGCTACAACAGCGAATTCTAACCTTTAAAATCAACAAACAAATATTCCAATGAAAAACCCTTAACTTGTAGATTAGTTTCCGATATTTGTATGCAACTTTCAGTGGTCAGAATTGAGAGAAAGACAACTGTAAGAGAGTGTTTTGCTTCAGCCCTAATGGCTGTAGCATTAATTTAATTACAACAGTAAGTAAATCCCCTTCAACCAAAACGCCTTGGCTAGGGAGACTAGCTTATGATGAGTGCAATCAAGTCAAATTAGAAAGATTTCAAAATGAGCTTATTTCACGTATTCCAGTGCAACAAATTACGTTCTCCAATGTAATTAAAACAACTTATCATTGGGCAATGGAGTCAAATAATAGCTAAAAAATCAAGAGGGAGAGCCAACTTGAACCTTGGTTTTGAACCCTTGCAAAACCAAGCCGTCCTCCTTTCCTCAAGATGTTCTAGTGATTTAAATTGAACTAGGGCAAGATCTTCTAGGGGTGTAAACCCTCTTACTTCCTAGAAGATTAACCCTAGCCAAACCTTTGCAATAGGGGTGTAGGCCCCTCTACTTCCTATAGAAAAACTTGAACAATTCCAAGACAAACAGTGAAAGATCTCTAATGGAGGGTGTACACCCTTCTACTTCTCCCAGGGTTTAAAATTTAAAATCCTTGAATGAAGATAAGCAATTGTAGAAATATACTCACAAAATCCAAGAAGATAGATGCCAAACCCTATTCTATACCAAAGATCATCCACGTTCATCCAAGATAAAGCCTCAAGAGAAGTCGATGTGCTCCAAAATGCCAAAGACAAGCCCTTTTCCACAATGCACAAGAGAAAATAAAGAGGCCGAAATTTTCCTTAGAGAGGGAGAACCCTCACAAGTGAGTTATGTTTTAAATGAAAATGACTTGCTTCTATTTATAGAGGAAAACCCAAGTCATGTTTGTCCACATTTACAATCAAATCCTTAATTTTAGGTCAAAACCAAAGTTACAATGCTTAATTAGCAAATTGTTTTGCTCTTTTTTCCCACATAGGCTAGAATGTAATGAAAAATGACAAAGTAATGCAAGCCCATAAGATTCTTCTCCAAGGTGGCATGTGTGAAGGTAAGCCTCCAAAGGCTAGGATGTCATGCTCCTAAGGTGCTGCGTCATCCCCAAATCAAGCAAAAGAGTGGGGGTACAAGCCCACAACACCACCGATGCACTAAACATGCCAAACATCCTCCTAAATGTGTGATGTCATGCTGCAAAAGAGGGACGTTTGGGTATAGGAGGGTGACGCCATCTCCTCTTCATGGTTCCAGACCTTGCTCATGTGCTAGAGACGTCATCCAAGGTGCACCACTTATCATCCTAGGCCTCCAATGTGTGAGGCACAACATCCATCCAATGGGCTTCCATGCCCCTATGAAGGTCCAAATGGCTTAGTCCCTTCATCAATGAATTTCACCGGGCAAGGTCCCGCAAAGACAAACAAATATGCCCTCCAAGGGTCCACAAGTCATATGAATCATGCCAAGTAAGCCAGATTTAATAAAAGAACCACCCAAACAAGTGCATTAAGCACCCCCTTTTGAAATTAAATAAATGCTCAAAGACCTTATAAACTTTGCCAAATTTATGTATGGGAGGGGTGTCATGGTGCCCTATTAGGTAGGCCAATCCAAAGTCAAGGAATGTTTTCCAAGAAGACCCTCTCTAGACCATGTAGTGAGTATGAGGTGGATTGGGGCGAGTACTCTTGGGCATGGGGTTCTTGACATATCAAGGGCTCATATTGTCTCATTTATGGGTGCCTTTGTGGAGGGTGCAGTGCTTCCCTTCGTTTGCAATGCAACATTTTTCCAAGCCCTTCATTTGCCTTTCTTTTTATTGTCTGAACATTGAGTGTTATGTGCAATGGAAAGAAAAGGAGCACCGCATTGCCACTTGAAGTTAGAACACGTTGAGTGCTATGTGCACTGGAAATTAAAGAACACCACAATGCATTCCCCCATCAAGCGAGACACCTTTTAGTTTTTCTTTTAAAAGGTCCTTTATTTTTTCAAAGAAAAACGTTTCATGGCTCTCGGGACTTAAGGGAAAGCATCTAGAAGGATGTGTTGCCGCCCTAATACACACTTGCTAATGTGAGCTAAGTCCTGCTCACTTAGTGTGTCCTTGGAGGTACAATGCCTAGGTTCTTAGTCCACACTGTCACCTTGACTAGAACCTCTTCCTTCTAGGCTTACTCCTAGAGAAGCCAAGGGGGGTTGTCCCTAGTTACTGGATTGGTTTAGAGTTAAAGTTTCTAGGAGTTAGTTTTAATTCGTTAAGGCTAAAGGGAAAGTCAGCCTATGATGACTAGCAGCAATGCAAGTGCAAGTCTAAGTCTAAATGAGAGTCAACCCTTTCCCTAAGTCAACTAAAGACTAGTGCCTAATGTTGGGCTATGGGGTCAACTATGTTTGCGGGTGGTTCGTTACAAAAATCTTACAGTTAAATCAAGTAAACTACCCCAAACAAAGATTACTTCAACTCATAAGTAATTACAAAGTGTTAAAACAATTACAAGATATACAAAGATGTACAAATTAAATACAAGATACAACAATGTAAGTGTTCAAGGTTTGCCAAGCATGCCCCAATAGCACTTACTCTATTGGACCGCCTTCACTGGCTACAATCACACAAGCATTCAAGAATCAAGAGAAGTAATGCCTCCCCAAGTGGGATGCTCAAAACTTCCTTGACTCACACCACAACAATAATTGATTAATGAGATATTCAGATAGCAAATCAATGTGTCACATCAACATGAAAGATAAAGATAAATATTTGCAATAAAGATATATAGCAATGAGATTATCACAAAGTGTGTTTGCCCTGTCGATACATCTACTTCCCAATCATACACAATTTGATCTATGCAACTAGTGTATCTTCTTAAATATTTTAGATCCCACCCCCTAACTGTGTGTGCGTCTCAACTCCCTTACCCTGCCAAATAACTGCCCGGTGATAAAGATACTGGGCTTTTACCCCAAACCTAGCTTCCAAGGTCAGCCCCGTCACTTCACCACAATAAGAAGTAGTGGAGGATCTCCCCGAAATCAATGGGACGGTCCCAGCCACTTCCCCAAAAGAGCCCTTCTTACCCGTTTAGATGGTAGAAAAAGTTGTTGAAGACCCTAAAAATGTTGTTAAGTGTTTTAGGGACCCTGGGTGGGTCTTTAGAGTGTGTTGATGCCGTTTTAGATAAGTTTTAAAACACTTTTATTTAAGTGATTTAGCGAATGGCCATGAGCAAAAAATGTGTTAAAACAAGTGTTTAGAAATGAAAGATTACACCATAAACATATGTAGAGATATAGCAATACTTATGATATCCAAAGTGTTTAAAACCATCAATGTAACATCACATGGAAGATGACTTCAAAGATATTAACCATGTAACCATGAGCTATAAACCATGTAATGATACTTGAAAATGAAATGAGAGATAAAACTTGGAAGCACTTAGATGTTTTTAAACCATGAGCAAGTGAATGGATGATGTTATGTGTGTGGTTGCAATAAACTTTAAGTGTGATAGCTTAAAAGACAAATGAATTACTCTTACCATAAGTATTAAACCATCACATTAAACCATAGATATCCTATCACAAGTGTGTCAAAGTATAAGCAATTAAACCTTAGAACTTGTGAAGTATTAGACCTAAAATTATATTAGCCATGATGTTAGAAGTGTGTGTCTGATTGCAAGTGTGCGTGTAGAGGGCAGAGTGATCAATATGTGAATGTGGATCAAAACCGTGAGCTTAAGTGTGTGATCAGATTGTGAGCAATGTAAATATTGTGTATTGAGTACTTGAAACTTGAAATACTACCCACCAGCAATCATACCATGAATATGTCAAACACTTAAACCAAAATTGAATGTGTTGTATGCTAAGCAAGTTATACTAGGCCGTGGGTGAAAGAAGTGCAAGATGATGAGTGACAAAGAAAGCACACTGTAAGCAAGTAGGGTGAACAGGCCGTGGGGTTAAAGGCCAAAGAATTGGTAGTGGCCTCAAATGAGGTAGGCCGTGAGCTCCAAAGAGGGCTTCAAAATGTGTCTAAACTAAATCAATACCACAAAAACTTTATGCTAAGTTATATGATGATATAGCTTTAAGAAAAACAATGAACTTAGCAAATTTTTGAACTTAAGACCATCAACAACTCACATGCATCTAAGACAAGTTAGATAACTTTAGAAAAGATAGATCTAGAGCAAGTTACCACGTTTAAGCTAAACAACTATTAAGCATGAAAAGCAAGAGCATATGAGATATTAGATGAAAGATAAGCTTATGAAGTGAAGATCTATCTAAGATATATATCAAATGGTGAAGCAAGATCACACAAGTAAAATTCCACTTTAAGCCAAGGCGATGTTGGGGATGACTCCCCAAAGGTGCAGGCAAGTGAGGTTAACACCACTAAAAATGAACTTACCTGAGGAAAGGAGGGCTTTGAGTCCAATCACTCTGATGGCTTGAAGTTCTTGAATATGAGCAGAAGGACCATTTCAGCTGACCTACTCCTCAGGGCAAGACCATTTTAATATTGCTAACAAGCATTATTAGATTGATTTTAAAACAAATAAAAGAATGAAGTACAAGTTGATCTAGATGTTATATCAGCAGATAGGCTAACTAAGTTAGGTTGCTTTTATGAGCTCAAACTAGTTAGAAAAACTTCAGAAATTTACACCAAGAAATGAGGAGAAGGAGGGAGAAATGTCACCCAAGTCAAGGAGAGTGTAGAGCCTCCAAGGTGTTGCCTCTGACTTGACCGCTAGAAATGTGTGGTATACACCCAAAATCATTAATGAAAACTGTTGGAAATCTTTACAAGAACACCACTATTTGTTTACAAAGTTTACACATTGTAAAACCTGAGAGAATTTCAATAGTGTATTATATCATAAAATTATGTTTTTGACCTCTCTATAAGCTGGTATACTACAGAAAATGGAAATGAAAGAGAGCAAGATATCAGATCTAAAAAAAACAGCTTGGAGTTTATGCAAGAAGTGGTTGTAATCTGCTCCTAAAAGACTCCTCCTCCACAACTTTGTGATACAAACCTGCAACTCAAACACAGTGTAGATCTATAGCAGCATAGTAGTGTGGTTAGCATAATAAATCTGAACTAATTCATGATCTAAATCTAACCAATCAAATACAGAAACTATCAACACTAATGTCTATTTAGTTCACACTAACAAACTAATTTGCTAAGGAATGCTAGCATATAAACAACAAGATGAGAAAGAAACAATATCTGCCTCATGTGATCAGTCATGAGACTAATCTCTGATCAAAACTGTCCTCCAAAGCTTTTCTTTATTCATCCAATAGAAGAACCAAAACCAGGTGAAACAATATGGCCCGGTGATGTGAGAGATATGGGAGAATAGGATGATGGAAACTAGTAGCATAACATTACAAAATGAAAGGTGAGAAAAGAAGATGAGGAGAGGTTTCTTAAATAGCCAAAGAGACCAAGGAGACCCCTCTTGGATCTTCAGCACTTGAAATAAAGATCCAGGGGTAGGGACAACTCATGGAGAAAAATCACCAATGAGGAGATAGGCTTTAGGTTAGAGGAAATGGAAAAAGAAAGAAGAGAAAGGAAAAGAAAATTGATGATGACAAAAGAATGCAAGTGAGGGAGTTGGAGTGGAGAAAGCAAAGATAAAAAAGAGGATACGTATGAGCTAAAGGAAAGCTCATGTACCAACTAAAGGAAAGTATGCTTTCGTGGGGGATGTTTCCATTCCCGTGGGCTTTTATTCCATTTCAAGAGAGGAAGGAGTTAGCATTTGGGAGGTGTTGACAGCCTATTCAGCACAGGGGTCAAATCATGTATAAATGTTATCTATTTTCCAGACATGTATTGGTTCTACTTGGGCTTTTGATTCCCAGCACTAAAATTTTGTAAGCGAAATTTCCACACCCTATGATGGAGTTGATAATGTAATGATGCATGAGTCATAGTTAGGAATTAGTACTGGGATGTTTCCATTAGAGTTCCTTTCACGAGGTTTTATCCTCGGGTTGTTAAGCCCATTCCAGGCTGGTTGACTTCCCTTGAGTTTTTTTCCCTCCTCACATGCAAAAATTTCCTCCAAAGTGGTGAAAAGCGTCTTAATGGTTTCATCCTTTGGTAACCTTTGTTTAGGTTTGATGTAAATGACCATGCTAGGCAGTGTCTAAAGAAGTTTGTGAATTTAAATTCGAGTCTAGATAGGTTTTTAATTAATTAAATTTAATTAATTTTCTAAAGTTGGAATTTTAATTATTTAATTAATTAAATGTTTTTTAATAGTTAATGTAAAACTTAGCCTTTGGGATTTTGATAGGGGTATTTGTGCTCAAAAGAAATGTAAGCACTACACCTTAGGCCAAGTTTCAACTCAATTGGGCCGAGTTTTGGTGTGTCTAAGTCCCTTTCGAGTGGTCGATTAAAAGGCTTGACCAATTTTAATTGCTAAGGTCGAATCAACAAAATTATTGTAATTTTTGAGTTAGTGAGTTAGTAGGTTGGTGGAAATAAGCAAAGCCCCCAACCTACCCAAACCCATCCCTAACCCTCTCAACCTTAATCTACCCATTTACCTTTAGTTTTCACCCTTTTAAGCCTTGCCCTAAAGGGAAATTCGACCCCCTTTAGCAAACTTTATTAAAACCCACTTAAAACTTTTATTTTCCACCTAGGGTTTGTTGTGGGCCCCTCATAAGTGAGGTGTACCCTTTTCTAGCCTCCACATCACTTGCTATGGCCCCATGTGCCACCTCTCTCATGTGTGGTCCGCACCTCCTTAGTGACTCACGCCCCTTCTCACTTGAACCTTAGTGTTTCAGCCAAAAATTAACGTGGGGCCTCCTCTCATGCGGGAGGTCGACTCCCCCCCTCATCTCATCCTTTTTGTGGTCCCCACGCTTCTTCCCTTAGCACATGTGGCGCCCTCCTATTGTGCTCAGCCCTCCCTTCATGACTCACGCACTCTCTTCCCTTGGCCATTAGTTTGGCCTACACTTGGACGTGGGCCCTCCACTCATGAGGAACTCGTCCCCCTCGGCCACTCACCTCCTTCCCTTAGGCCCCCAGCCCTTGCCAACTCACCCATCAAAACCCTAACCCCCTAATTGACCTCTCCTTGAGATTGGTGCTCTCTCTCTCCATCTAACATGGCCCTCATCTAGCGCCCTCTCTTTGCCTCTTTTGGTATAAAGGAGACCCCACCCCTCCTCATTTAAGCATCTATCTTTTGCTACTGTTATCTTTGCTGAAATTTCACCCACCTCTCTCTTGCTCTTGCCATCAAACCACCCACTCCACTATTCTCTCATTTTTCATCAATAGAGAAAAGCTTTTGGAGGACTATGAGGAGATCTTAAAGTGTTCAAGATTTCATCTACACATGAGGTGATATTGTTGCTTTGTTTTTGTTGTGTTCATTTTGTAGTAGATCTTGGGTAAGAGTGTTCTACTTGAGTGTGATAGCTAAGTATTCTAGTTGTCTTATGTTGTTGTTGAACAGTTTGAGATTTGTAAGTATTTAGTTTTTGAACTTGTTCAATACAGCTGTTTATTACATTGCTCACACCATTTGCCAAGTTTTGCAAGTCATCCCAAGAGGATCATTGGAAAGTGTTAGAGGAGCCTTCCCTTTCCCCTCTCTCAAACTTCTAAGCTCTTCTTCTTTGTGCATTTCATTGTTTACATCTAAACTTGATTTCAGCACTCTAACTCTCTTAGATGGGTCAATATTTCAAGCATTTTCCCTAGTGCATTATATTTTGTATATTTTTGTAATTATTTTGTATTTTTTGTCTGAGTTTGCTTACTAACTTATTGCCGGCACCTTGGGTGTGAGCTTGGCCCAACCAACCCCCAAAATCGTAAGTCTAGATTAGTTTACTCTTGTTAATAATTTATTCAATCAAATTTTTCATTCTTTTGATTAATATTGTTGAGATATCACTGCACAGGGGTAGGCCCGGCTGACGTCCTTGATCCCACTTCAAGGGCCTCAGTTCACCAGGGTGGTGGACTCAAGCCCCCTTTCACGTGGGAGAGAATATCCCAAGGAATAGTGATCTAAGCGTCGACACCTTGGGAGAATCCCAAGGTGCCGGGCTAAAGGAAAAAGAACTTGTAATGTTTTATCTGCAATTCATTTAGATTATCTGTCATGGTTGACATTTGCAAGTTAGTTTTGAATAGCTCTCAAGGGCTCACGACCTCCTATCTTTCTTGCAAGCTTTGGATGAATGATGAAATGATATGATGTGGTGAGGTTTAGTATTTCAATCACATTTTGGAGACACATTTATTACGGCCTCACTCATTTTGGCTCACGTTTTTGGCACCTTTTGAGCTCGCTTGGCTCTCGGTCTGCCTCCATTGAGGCCTCGGCCTAACCCTCACAGTCTTATCCTTTTAGGCCTCTTTTCCCCACGGCCCTTGACCTTGTTCCTCACGGCCTGCTTCCTCATTGAGCCCTCGGCCTGTTTCCAAATTGCTCTCGGCCTGGTCTTTACTGTGTTGCTCATGGCCCTCCTCCTTGCCCACGACCTAGGTGCTTTTTGTGCCACGTCCATGCCTGCCTTGTAGCCCACGGCCCTGTTGCCTTCATTGCTGCACATACCATACAAGGGTTAGTAGTCTGATCATAAAACATTTGCTAATGGTCTAATTTGCTTATACATATTTGAAGGCATATGTGACAATCTCTTTAGAATCTGTTCATATTTGATAGTTTAATATTTGCTTCAACAGTCCAATTTTCCTAGTTGTTAAGCTATCACATTTTTTGAAGTCTTCATTGCACATACATTAGTTGTTGCTTAAAGGTTTATTGCTCATGTTATAAGTATTTGTGGCGAAGCTTGCATGAGTTGATGCTTATGGTCCCAATTGCTTTAATCGTTTAACATCTTATTGACCTCATAAACACATTCTCACATACTTTCTGTTGGATGCTAAACATTGCATATATTGGATATCTGGAAGCCTCAGTTTTGGTTCACATGTTAAACATCATGAGCTCACGTCCTTGATCACTGCTATGAACCTTAATGCTCACGGCTTATGTTATAGTTTAACTTTTGCAGCATTGGATAATCACGTTCTGCATATATTTTCTTATAATTTGTGATTAGATGTTGCTTATGCTACATGTCCTAATGCACATTTGTACTTAGTCAAACATATTGCATGTGAGCTCTCGACTTTGTTTCTGTTTTGTTAATGATTATTGGTGCTTGGTGATGACGAGTAGATAGCACATAAATGCTGGATATTTTCAGACTGCTCACATATGGTAGCACTTGTTTAAACATATTACACCCTTGGTTTATCACTTCAGCCCTGTATTGCATATAGCTTTCACCTCTAATGGTTTTATGCTTCATATCATTAACACTTGAAGTGTCCACGGTCCTATTGGTTTAATGCATGTCTCATCACACACATATATGATATAGCGCTAATGATTTAGATGTGGATGGTTAGACATAGAATACCTCACAGCCTCATTGATCTTTAAAGATTTCTCATGCTTTGAATTGATTGCAAACATACTTAATTCACCTCATATGCTCACGGTTTAAACCTTTCAAGTGCTTAAAGTTTAATATTTCATTTCCTTTGCTAAACATTATGTGAATGGTTTATGTTTCATAACAGTATCTCATTATAATCCTCTCATATGATGCCTACGTGATGGTTTAAACATTATGCTACAACTTGGATATCTAGTTTATGTGAGGTGGTGTATCATTGTGCAATACTTAACTCATATTCTGCTGTATTAATGGTGATGTGAGCCGGATTAAACACCTATATTTCATTTTTTGATTCAGTCTATCTGGTGGAAATTTATTTATGTGGATGGTGTAATCTTATGTTTACATTCTGCTATATTAATGGTGATCTGATTACACTTTTGCAAGCATCGATCGAACACATATACGCTCACGACCTTCGCTAATAAGATAAAATTTGGACATCTAAAAACTCATCAAAAACAAACCCAACACATCTAAAGACCTACACGAGGGTCATAATAACACTTAGAAAAATTTTAGGGCTCTTGACAAGCTGTTACGCCTTGTCTAAGCAAGGCTGAGGGTCAGTCTTTGGGGAAGTGGCGGGGGACCGTCCGGAAATGATTCAGTTGGGGGATCCTTCTCGACTACCTCTAGGCTGTGGTGAAATGGCGAGTGACCTTGGAAGCTAGAGGCAGGATAAAATCGATATCTTGAGCAGGCGGAGTTATTTGGCGGGGATAAAGGGATTGAGACACACACATAGTCTAGGGGTTGGGTAACCAAAATCTTTAAAAGAACACTTAGTTGCATAGATCACATTGTGATGTTTTGGGGAAATTAGATGTATGTGTAGGCAAACACACTTGTGAAGTATTTCATTGTTTCATCTATTTGCAGTTATATGTTACATCTCCTTTATGTGTACATGAGCAATTTACTTGTTGAATATCTTGTTTAATCCGCTTACTGTGGTGTGGGTCAAGTAGTAGTGAGTATCCATAGGGGAGGCACTACTTGCCTTGATTATTGAATACTTTATTGTACATCTTGTTTATATTAACATAGTCGCCGATTACATTGTTGTACCCTTTGTTTTCTAATTGGTCTATCACATTGTCTTTATCTTGTACATTTGTATATCTGATTTGTATATTTATGTATCTCATGTATATGTTGTTAACAATTGTAAATACTTAGCATCCTTTTGGTGATTCATTGCAACTTGTGCTTTGGGGTGATTAGTCCGATTTACTTGTTTTGCTTTGATATATAAATCACCCTTAAACCTTAGTCGACCCCATTTGCCCAACAATAGGCACTAGTCTTAGTTGTCCTTTTCCTAGGACAACTAGGAAAGGTCTGACTATTCATACTTATTTGTTGCATTTTGCATTGTTGCTTGATCATTATAGGCTAGTTTTCCCCTTTAGCACCTTGTAACAAATTAAAATAACTCCTAGAATTTTGTAATTAAAATTAACTTAGCAACATAGGGACTACCCCCTTGGCTTCCTTAGGGGTGAGCCTAGACGGAAGAAGTTCTGTCAAGGTGACAGTGTGGGGGAGAACTTAGACATTTATTGATATAGAGGGCACACTAAGTGAGACTTAGCTCCGATACGCAAGTGTGCATTAAGACTGACAATAGGAGGGCGTGGAGTTAGTGAGTGGATAAGGGAGTACATGGAGGGGAAAGGGTGAGAGTATGGAGGGCGTAGGATATGGCCCACGCTTTAGTTTAAGATAGCATCCAATTAAGTGAAGAGGACGTGGGATGAGTGGTGGAGAAGGGATGGCGTGGAGGAGAAAGGGCCCACACCCACGAATTAAGGGAGAGTCAAAGTGATACGTGGGAGGGGGACGCTTGACGTGAGGGAAAGATGAGGGAGGTACGTGAGCTAGGAAATGAATGGCACGTGAGGATTAGATGAGGGGTGAGGGCGTGAGTAAAGGAGGACCCACAATTTAATTCAAATTAAACTTAAATGTATAACGTGGGGGAGGAAAGGACGTAGGAAGAGTGGGGGCGTAAGGTAAGCCAAGGTGTGGCCGTACATGTAGAAGGGATGGGCCCCCTCAATTAAATAAATGGATCACTAAATCATTTAATGAAACATTATAAAGTAATGTGGGAAAGGGAATTTTAGAAGTAAAATGTGGGTTTAGAAAGGTAGGAAATGAAACCTAATTAAAAATTAATTTTAATTAAAGGGGTTAAAAGGTAGGTAATTAATTAAAGAAATTAATTTTAATTAATGGAAGGTTTCAAAAGGTAAGTTATAATTTAAATGAAAAGGTGGGTTAATTAAAGATTGGGTAGAGAATTGGGTAAAAGTTGGGGAATGGTTAGGATTTAATTAAAAGTTAAATTTAATTAAATGTGGCTTTTTTTTTTTTAAAAGTGGGTAAAGGGTAGGAAATAATTAAAATGATTTTTTTTAATTAATGGGGTTTAAGAGGGTAGGTAAAGGTTAGGATAGGTAGGGAAGGGATAGGTGGGAGTTTTTCTCATCACTGTGCCTCTTACTTCACTTGATTTGGTCCACTATTACAAAATTACATTTTCCCAGGTTCGGGTTTGGCAATTAAGCAGCCATTTTCTCGAAAAAACTCCTAAGCGGACAAAACAACCTAGCAAAACTTGTCCATTTGAGTTGAAACTTGGTCCACAGATGCGGGGTCTCATTAGTTTTTCTTTTGAGTACAAATACCCTATTTAAAATCCAGGGACCTAAGTTTTACAATTAAATACCAATTAATTGATTCAATTAATTAATTGATTAATTAATTCGGAACTTAAAAAAACCTAGCTAGACTTAGCAGAATTCCGCGAAATCCTGCGTTTTGTCTTACATGGTCATTTACAACATTCTAAACAAGGTTACCAAAGAATGACACCATCGAGCGCCTTCTTACACTTTGGAGGAAGTCAATGGAGGGAAAATCTCAAGGGAAATCAACAAGGCTAAAAAACCCAATTAATAACCCGATGATAAAAAACCCTCGATGAAAGGAACTCCGTTGATGTCAACATCCAAGGTACACGACCTAACTATGATCCATGGACTTATTACACATTATTAACCCACGCAGGGGTGTGGTAATCCAGCTTACAAAATTTGTGCTGAGCATCAAATACCCAAGTAGAACCAATAATGTCTCTGACATACTTGCATTCGATGATGCATATCTTCATGGCACATGGAGTTGACCGTTACTTCTTGGGCGGTCAACGGGATGGATATAGTTTTGATTTTTATAGTGCTGGATTGCAACACCTACGGGCTAGCCTTCTTCCCATGGAAATGAGGTACACACCTTCTAGGGTCCAAGGAACCGAAGACTCAAAGATATGAGAAATAGGGGAAGAAGTAAAATGGAAAGCGGTAAGTATGAGTGGGAATGAATGCGATGACCATGAGATCCCCTCGGTAGCAACCCTTTTCTCGGGGTGACCAGCTTACTAGGATACCATGTCAACCAACAAAGGTGAAATAAGGAAAAAGATATAATTTCCAAGCAAGCGTTCCATAATCAAGGGAGACTCTTTTGAACATCTCAAATGCTTCAAATATAAAAGTGACAATTACCATGAAACTTATTTTGTTACCTGGTGGTAAGACCTGCTGTGCTTTGTGGACCAAGTTGGTGTGGCCGGTCTTTGCCCTATGATATTGTTGACTGATAAGTGGTGATGCACGGGTGGAGAGGAGGGTTCTATCGCTCCCAATGTGGAGCTCCATCAGGTCGCTCGACTCTCGACCTCCATGCAATTTACCTGCGGGCCTCAGATATCATTTCCTTAGTTATCTTTAGGCTGGGGGGGGTAACACAACACACATGAAGTACACTAGTCATTGTTTCATACTCAAAGTGTCATTTAATGCATTAGGAATTTAAGTGAGGATCATGGGTTGAAGTAAGACAATGGATCATGGGTTGAAGTAAGATAATGGATCATGAGCATGGAAGTTATGTTTTTCCTTGTTTTAACGGTGGCCATCATTTGTGTCCTGATCCAGTGTTGTTATTAAGCTCTTGGGGAACATGGGTACTATCGGGAGACCTTGATAGGGGTAATGTACCACACCCTTTCATACTTAACACTTTTCATCTTGGGGCCTTTTGCAGTGTACTATCTTTTGATAATGTCTATTACATGTACACTTAAAAGGCCGTCGAATATATTCTCTTATGAGAGGGCTAGAATGTCGAGTTGGTAGGTTGCTAGAAAAATGAACAAAAAAAGAAAACATGATATAAAGAAAGAAGAAATAATGGGATGATGAATGACCAAGTCAAAGTCGAAGTCATCTTGAGCTCTACTCCCTCACTATGAGGCAATCCCCCCTAGTCCTAATGCAGAATTCATATCAATTAAAAGGACGTAATCCTGATAAGAAAAATAATGAATGCTTAAAGGCACGAAGGGGACTTACAAAAGCAATAAAAGGATATCGAAAGGAAAGAAAGGGGTTTGGAAGACACACACTGTTTTTAAAAGCAAAGCCGATTACGGAACTGGTCGAGGGTCCAACCTGAATCAGAACCGGACCGGTAATGAACCGATCGAATCGGTTTCAATGAACGGTTTTAAAAAGCCATAAAATATTTAATTTTAACGAAAAAAGAAATATTTTTTAAGATTTAAATCATGTTTCCAAGCATTAGAGACAATTAGAGACAACATATCCAAGTATGCTCATGAATATATCAAAATGGTAGCAAGTGCAATACATATTTAGAGATGGGAACATAAATACATAATCAATGAGGCTCACAAATGGCCTCTACAGCATCAAATAACATACTAAGTTAAGAGTCACTGATACTATGTGGGAATGCCAATGAAATATACAAAATAGCCATAGGGTAGATACTAGAGCGGTAGATGGAAGAGTCTCATAGCTCATGAGTCGTGATTGTCATTAGTCCTCCATGTCATAATCATCAAGATTGGCATCACTACCAATGCTCTCTCCTCCATCCTCTCTCCTCCTCCTATATCCAATGCAATGCGTACATTTGTTGATGTGGATTTTGGAGGATGACCCTCAAGAGGATCACCATCATCAAAGTGACCGGCTCTAGCTTGTATATAAAATGGAGGTTCGTGTGCACATACACCACTAAGTCCAGGACTTGACGACAAACTACAAAGAGAAGAGTTCAATAAAAGTTTATACTTGGGTGAAGGGTACATTTTCACTGGATTCTATCACATATGAGGGTATGGAACTGACAATCAATGCCACCAACATCCCGGTACATAAAGGGCTTGGTTCTCTTGATAAAATGTCGGTTCCATACCCTCATACACATGATAGAATCCAGTGGAAACATTGCAATCTTGAAATCCCGAAAACTATTAAATTCTGGCTGAATTTTGAATGGGACCCTAAAATTCTACTTTCTCCATATGAAGTCCAATGAGGGACGGAACCTCTCAAACATCTGGACCTAAAATTCTACTTTCTCCATATGAAGTCCAATGAGGTTGGAACCACTCTCAAACATCCTGAAACAATTAATGGTAATGTTAAAAATTTAAGTAAAAGGATGAAAATGAAACATTCTCCTTTATCTTTCATTTTCATCCTTTTACTTTAAGAATTTAACATTACCATTAATTACTAGGGTGGGTGAAATGGAGGGGGTGGGGACCTTTAAATAGCATTAATAAGGCAAAATAACCCTCAACTGCACACCAAAACACCTTACAACTCCAACTTGCAAGAGAAAACATGAGCCAAGTACTTCTCTGTTACTTAGGTTTTAGGTTTGAGGGGGTTTTAGAGGGTTTTAGGTTTCTGGGACCAAACCGGCCGGTTTTTGACCAAACCGACCGGTTTTTGACTAAACTGGCTGGTTTGGTCATAAACCGGCCGACCGGTTCGGTTTATTGACCGGTTTGAACCGGTCAACCATCAAACCGGTCAAACCGGCCGGTTTCGGTTTCGGTTTAACGGTTTTTAAAACTATGGAATACACACATTGTCAAGGAAAGGGTATCTCGCAGCAAGCACTCCCTCTATACAAAGGTGCTCATGGAGATGAACAGAGCACAATAACCTTGCATGTCAATGACTCCATCACCATGAAGTAAACCCCATGCCACTTCATTCATTATACTTACACTTTGAAGGGTTTCTTGGGAATTATCCCTCTACCTGGGTACAACCACACCTAATAGGGTCTTTTGATGGTTCTCCCATACCTAAACTTGGTCAATTGCATAAAGTCTTGAACTAGTGTGAAGTTTGAAGAAGATACCTAATGTGAATTGCTTACGTGGCTTTTGTATTAAATGGTGGCTTACTTTGTATGATTCTAATGATTATTGTATCTTGTAATGGTTGGTTCACTTGGATTTGTTGACCTTGTTTGATCATGATGCACTCTTGACATGGTCCATTGGAGGATGTTTTTGATTATAATACCCAAGACGTTGTGCATTATATAGAGAGCGTTGCACACTTGATGCAGAGAGTTGCACATTTTAATGATTGGACATACCCTAGGGCACCTCCCCACACTTCCTGGACATTGGACATATGAGCTTGGATGTTGCATATGCAACATGATGTACCATTGAGAGGGTAGAAAGCCCCATAGGCTGGACAGAGCACCCCTGAGCATATTAGGTTTTGATTGGATGATGTTGCACTTGGAGATGTTGTCACACCTCTTTGGAGAGATTATGGAGCCCTCTTCACCTATGCTGTCACACCCTAGCCCTTGGATGTTGTATTTGTGATGATGATGTCATGCTTGGATGCTTGTTGAGCCGACCTAGCATGGGATTATCCCTCTTGATGATAATTTGGCATTTAATGGTGATGGGGCATGACCCTTGGGGTGAGAGACATGACCTTTGATGATGGTTGCACCTCTTCATGGAGTGACATGGCCTTTGAAGGCGCCTTTGCACCTTTAGAGCATGATGTCATCGCCTTTGGAGGCTCTCACTCCACACGTGTCACCTTTTGAGGAGATGTTTTGATGTATTTTCATGTTATCTTTATGTTGGAGGTTATTTTGGGGGTCGACCTTGACCTATCCACCTTGTATCATGGATATTTGATGTTTTTAGAGGATTTGGAGGGTTAAAGTGCTAGGGTTGCCTCATATAAGAAGGCCAACGCTCTTCATTTGCAAAACATAACTCACTCTTGTGGAGAATCATTACTACTTGTCGTCTTATCTTCTTTTTCATCATGAAGTACTTATGCACACTTTTGGAGGAGTAATCTTGTGGATACTTTGTCTTGTTTTGGTGGATGTTGCATGAAACTAGGGTTTCCTCATGCATAGCGACTTGGTATAGTAAGTGTTCTTTCGAAGTATTTATGTTTGTTCATGGTATTTTAGGTGGATGCTCTATCAAATGGTTGATAAGTTGCATGTTATCTTGTTTTCTTGAATAGTTTTGTTAAAATCCTAAGGAAGGATTGTAATTGTTCATCCCCTTCCCTTGTTCTATCCATCTTGATTTAGTTGAAGCATTTAAGGTCAAGTTAGGGGTTGCGATTGTACATCCCCCTAACCTTGTCTTTATTGGTTAGAATCTAGGGTTTATGATTGTATAAATTCTAGGGTTTGACCTAGTTCCACTTATTCTCTTGCTAGATGCTCTAGAAGAAATAGGACGACACCTAGGGTTTATGATTGTATAAACTCTAAGGTTTCTTTCCTAGAAGGTTAAGCCTAGGCTTATGATTGTATATTCTTAGGGTTTTGATCTTCAAGTCTTCTCTTGCTTTTATCCTCCATTGAAGGTGTTGCATTGACTCCATATGCCCAAAGACTCAAGAATGCACTAATCTTTCTCTTGTTGCAAGTGATATAAAACCCTAGTCTAGCTTTCTCTCTCCCAAGGACTTGGTGATAACCTTAGGATTTTGCATTTGCATTTCATTCCTCATCATCTATAGCTAAACACCTTGCATCTTAGCTTAGGATCATCTTCTAACATAACATTGCTGCATTAATTGCATTTTCAGCCATTAGGGTTTTATCATATTGCATTCATCTAACATAGTTTAATACTCTCTTTCAAGAGCTTATGGTTTGTTAGTCTTTTACTTAACATTTGACATATCTTCCATTGCATTCTTGCTAATTTAGGATTGATTTACTATTGTTGTTATAAACTTGTCATTGCCGAGGTATGCTATCTATTATTTCAAGTTTTATTGCACCAATTGCTTTTCTTTTTGATAGCTAGTGTATCGGCCTTGTTACCCCACCATGCCTACGGGAACTAGAGGAGATCATGTCTCATGGCCCACAATGAAGACAATGATCCCGACGATGATGATGATCAACATGTCCATTCATGGCAGCCCAACAACCCCTCTTAGATGCATCTTTCACTCTTGATCAACATAGCTCATCACATCCAATTAGCACAGTCTTTGGGAGATGGTGGTCCAACGTCATCATGAGGTACATTAGTCCTTTTTTCGTATGAAGTGTTGTGCTTAATATACTAGGCATGCGAATGAGGATCATTAGTTGAAGTTGGATAATGAATCATAAGTTCAAGAAGTTATGTATCATTTGTACTCTAGTTCCCTATTGTCATCCCCAAGGAACGTGGGTGTTACTGGGGGGCCCTCACAAGAGTAACGTTCCATTTCCCCACCATACTTAACACTTCCTATCCTGGAGCCTGTCACAGTGTACTAAATTTCAGTAATGGGTCATGGTTCATTTTCTCATGAGAAGAGGGCTATAATGCCGAGGTTGATGCAACTGCTAGTAAAAAATGACAAAGAGGGAATATTATATAAAAAAGAAGGTAATGGGATAGCAAGGACATTTAAAAGCCACAGTGCATACTTGAGCTCTACCCTTTTTGCATTCACCCTAGTCCCAAAGCAATGAATGCTAATGCTTGAAACCTTATAAAGGAGACTTGCAAATCAATAAAAGGACAAGATAAAAGGCAGATTACGGGGTTTGGAAAAATGTAGCGCCTAGAAAAGGGTAACTCAAGAGCAAGTGCACCCTTTACAAAGGCGCTCATAGAAGTGGACCAAATGATTCCATAAGCCATGAAGTAAGCCCAACCCGTTTCACTATCACACTTACTTTTGAAGGGTTCTTTTCTTTCCTGCTTTGGTTGGTACACTTAATAGGGTCTGATGATGGTCCTCCCATACTTAAACTTGCCAACTTACATAAAGTCTTGAGCTAATGTGAAGTTTGAAGGGGATACTTGATGTGAATTATTTATGTGGCTTCTGTTGACCGCCTCTTCAACTAGGGGGTCAACTCCATGTACCATGAAGATATGCATCAACAGATGCAAACATGTCGAAGACTAATTGGTTCTACAGGGCATTTTTTTTCTCCAGCACACCCCTGCGTAGGTTTATAATGTAATAGGTCTACATGGATCATGTTAGGTCAGTTTCCTTAGGGTTTCTTCATTATGAGAGTTCCTTTCGCTAAGTGTTTTTTATCCTCAGGAGGTTAATGTGGCCTAACCAGCCAGGTTAATCTCCCTTGAGTTTTTCACTCCCATCCAATAAATCCTCCAAAGTGGTGGAAGGCGTTCTAATGAAGTCATTCCTAGGAAGCTAGTGTTTAGGAATGTTGTAAATGACCATGTAAGACAGCACGCGAAATTTCGCGGAATTCCGTCAAGTATGGCTAGGTTTTTTTTAAGGTTCCGAATTAATTAATTGATTAATTAATTAATTAATTTTGGGTAATTAATGTAAAACTTAGGTCCCAGGATTTTTGATAGGGGTATTTGTACTCAAAAGAAAGCTAATGAGACCTCCTACATCCGTGGACCAAGTTTCAACTCAGTCGGACAAGTTTTGCTAGGTTGTTTGTCCACTTAGGAGTTTTTCGGAAAAACAACGATTAATTGCCAAACCCAGGACATGGGCAAATGTCAATTTTGTAATAATAGTCCAAATTAGATGAAGTAAGTGGCAAATAATGATGAGAGATACCCCACCTACCTATCCTAACCCTTTACCTACCTTTTAAACCCACATTTAATTAAAATTACATTTTAATTAAAACCCATATGAAGTTCACGTCACCCTTCCCCCACGTGAGCATTTGATAATTCATTTAATTATGGATTGAGGGCCCCTCCTCATGAGGTACGCCCTTCCTCTACCCATCCACCTCCCCATTTGGAGTGTGTCCCACACACACTCTTCCACTCACCTTAACCCACGCATTTCCTATTTTGGAGACTTATGTCCCCCTTTCCTCACGCACTAACTAACGTAGAAGTGGAAACTCTCACTTAATTGAAGCGTGGGCCTCCCCTACTCTCTTCCTCCACTCACATCACACCTTGGAGTGTGGACTCCACACTCCTCCCTCACTCAACCCTCACGCATCCCTCCTTACCTCGTGTACCTCACACTTTTGCTACCTCACGTCACCCTCTACGTAATGTGGAAACATCACGTTTGATTTTTGGTCTTGCTTTAAGTTAAAGTGTGGGCCTCCCTCTACAACGCATGTGCCATCCTTTCCACCTCTCACGTTGCTTGTGGGAGTGTGTCTCACACACTCCCCCACGCTCTTTCTTAGCTCATGCTTTCCTCTTGGCAACTCACGCTTTTCATCTTGTAGAGTGGAAACATCAAGCTTTAAATGGGAATTTGCCTTGGATGCATGCGTGGGTCTCTTCCTTGGACCCATGCGTCCCTCTTTCATGGCCAACTCACCTC
>SNQJ01S0097073.1:76606-87895 GCA_010110895.2 Picea sitchensis
TGCCAAATTGATCCTTAGGGGAGGGCGCAACTTTCTAGATAGTTTTAGGGCTGAAAAGCTTCACTTTTGAAAAACCCTAATTTGCAGGTACGACAACAGTGACGTTTTTTCTCTTGCGAAAGGTGCTTCCTTCAGCTTGGCTCTAATTCCATGTTAATGTTTAAGCCATTATTATAGATGTTTGCATTTCATTAGATAACAATAGCATAATCCAAGATCACTAAGAAATACACAATCACAAGAGACACAACATTTATCCTGGGAAACCCTCTAGGGGAGGAAAACCCAACAAAACTTCCTTAATATAGATAGCCAATACAATGTCAAGAGATCTCTTATGCTAATACAGAAAGTCCTCTCCTAGATATGCGCCACTCTCTCTCTCCTTTGTCGGTAACAGATCAGAACTTGTCTCTCAAACTGAGCAAGTGAGTTGTGTCTAAGTGAGGCGCTAGCCTTCTTTATTTATACAAGTCTGGCACGTGTGAAGTGTCTCTTCACTGGCAGGGTCGACTTCTCAAACTGGGTGGGTAAACCCACCTTTATTATATTTCTGGGTCTCTTTAATAACTGTTGGGGCCGACTTCTTATTCTACCTATTACAATTGTCTTTTGACCAATCTGCAAAAGGGGATTTGGTCCTTTTACAATAACTGACATGATCAATCCACAATGGGGATTGATCCTATGAATAATATATCAATAATAATAAGAAAACTTTTTGCAGTTACATTATTTCAACATTCCCCTTACCCTAAAAGCCTATCATCTCATTGGTTGTTTTCCTCAATGAGTTGTCTTCACCTTTGGATCTTTGACAAGTGTTGAAGATCCGAGAGGGGTCTCTTGGTCTTCCAAGGCTATATAAGAAACCCCTCACTCCCCCATTCCACATCATTCTTCACAGTATTGTTATGCTACCAAATTCTTCCCATCCCTCTCTCTCTCTCTCATTACTTCCACATTGCTTCACTGGTTTTGGCTTCTTGAAGTGCTTGTGGCAGCACTGATGCTACAACCTCTTCCCATTTAATAATATAGAAACTGCTTTGGAGGATACTGTGGCGTTCAAGATTAGTCTGGATTTGCCACTCATTGTGAGGTGATGTCATTCTGAATTTTTGTGTGTTTTGGTAAATAGTTGCTCAAGTAAATTAGTTTACTAGGTTAGGTGAGGCAATAGTGTAGTTGCCCATCTATATATTTTGTGCATGCTTATATAATAGAAACTATGTTGTATTGTCTATGCATGCAAAATATTATCTGTTGTTCCATCTCACTTCCGGTTTAAGTTTTGCAGATCACCTCTATGAAGTTGTTGGAATAGCTTCAAGGACGAATGTACCCTCATCTTCGCTTACACTTCACTAGCATTCTCTATCCCTCTTCCTCATTCTTTCAGATTCGATTTTTTCGTATCTAACATGCTTAGATTGGTCACTTAATCAATACAATTTTCTGGTTTTGGTATGCACGAAATTTCTGCTTAAAAACAGAAATTTCATAACTCTGTTGAGTGTGTTGCAGCTCAAATCAGCAAGCAATAGCTTGCTGATTTTTGCAGGTTCTTACCAGGACAAGAGAGCATGTTGCCCAATTTTCATACACAACACACCCTCAGAACAATTCCTTGAAGTGGTAACAGTTTCTCATCTTTCTTTCCTCTCTAAAATACTGTAAACGCAAGCCCGAAGGAGTTGTACCCAAGTGGCTTGCTCTCCTTTCCTTCAGTCTTTACTTTGCAAACTTAGCTAGATTAGTCGTGATTTCTACATGCATGCTTAAAGCTAAAGTAATCTAGAGTAGATCTCACACTTAACACATGCTAGCTTAGAGCACATGGTGGCTTAGATTAGATCTCTATTTTCCGTTGCATGCAAGTTTCATTTTCTCTAATCTTTATCTTACACGTGCATGCTAACACTAGTTTCATAAAGGCATAAAGTAATCATCTTTTACAATTCCGCAAGTTACTTTCAGTTCTTACACTTCACATGTGCAATCCAATAAACTAAGAACTCAATCATTAATTCCGGTTTGGGTCCCCAAGGCCTCTCCGGAAATTAAAATTTTAACTTGCAATCCATTTGTTTAAAGGCATTAGCCTTTTTATTTTTCAGTTTCAGTATTTTGGCAATCCTTTGTTGAGCAAGCTACCATAACTCAATCACACTTCGCAATATTTAGCTCATAGGTCTAAAATTTATTAATTAGACTTAATAGGACACCATAACTCACCATCTTTGCCACTTAAAAACTGGGGTTTTGAGGAAAGCCACATAAAGTTTTCCGGAGTACTTGGCCTTAGGGTTGACCTGTGAAGCTAGGGTAGGCCTCGTTGCCTCACTTCTTGAGCATCCAGCAACCACTTGGTAATAGGGGGAGGAGAGTTTTTGGGTTGACACCTAGATAGGGCTAAAATTAATCTCACACTTAATCACTTAATTTAATTTTCAATCTACAACATCAACAATACAATTACACACTTGCAAGCTCACTGATCTCATTGTCTTTCAATTTACATTCATATGCAAGCTATCTTTGATGTGTTGTAGAAATAATATCTAAGTGGTTACATCTTTCATCTGAAATATTTGGCTTTCCACGTTTTTATCTATCCTCAATTCTTGTACTCGTGGTGTGATCCTTCAAGAAGTGCGCATCCACCTGGAGGCATTCTCTTGATTGGGTCTTCAGTGCTTTGCATCTCTTGGCCATTGAAAAACAGTCCAACGAAACTCTATCTGTTGTGAGCATGCTTGGCTTCATGTGTTGATGATTTCTTTATCTCGAGTATCTTTAATTCATACACATGCGAGTAAACGTGTTAGTATATTGTATATCTTGTATTTCGCTTAGTCTTAATCTGTACATCTTAAGCATTATTTTGTATATCTTGTATCCAGTCTAAGGTAGCTTTGTATCTGATATATTCTTTGTGTCTAGTTGTATCTATCTTGTTGTAATACTTTGCAACTTGTAATTATCTTGTAACAAACATCCCCTTAACTTAGTTGACCCCATTGCCCAATCTTAGGCACTAGTCTTAGTTGCCCTAGGAAAAGGTCTAACTCTCATACGTAGATAGTTGCATCTTGCATTTGCTGATTGACATCTTAGGCTAGATTCTCCCTGACCTTTTAACCAATTAAAACCAACTCCTAGAACATGAAACTATCAATCTCATCTAGTAACTAGGGTTTACCCCCCTTGGCTTCCCTTGGAGTTAGCCTAGACGGAAGAGGTTCAAGTCAAAGTGACAGCGTGGACTTTGAACCTAGGCATTGTGCCTCCGAGGACACACTAAGTGAGTAGGACTTAGTTCACGTTTGCAAGTGTGTATAAGGATGGCAACAACTTCTATGTTAAATAACAACTTACTTTACATGATCTAAGGACTCTTATATCTTGTGAACATTGGTTTGACTTGATTCCATACTTTGATTTGATTTGGATGTACCTAACATAGTTCTTTGAAGGACGTCCCTTGCTTTCACCCAGGTCGTTGTGCATCTATTTACAGGATATGGCACATGTGATGTAGAGCGTTGAGTCATTTGATGGCTTGACATACTCAGACACATGCTCTCACATCTTCTGAACCTTGGACGATGGACAAATGGTCTTGCATTTGACATATATGGTCATGATGGCACACATATGGGCAGAAAGCTCATATCTTGGACAGTGCACCCACACCTTACTTAGCCACTTGATGGAGAACGTTGCTCTTGGTTGGGGTTGGGCACCATGCAGAGATGAGATGCACCCTCTCTCCACCTTGGATGTTGCCCTCTCCACCTTAGACACTGGGCTTTTGATGATGATGTCATGTGCTAGGGTTTGATTGAGATGGTGGGGTTTGCTTGCCACTTGGACACCATATGATGATTTGATGTGAAATGACACTCTTACACCTTGCTTGCACCTTGGATGATGACATATGGCCTTGGGAGGCCCTCCTTTACCCTTTGGAGGCTTGACGTCACCACATGTGTGATCTTATGATGACTATTTTGCACGATTTATCATTTGTAGAGGCTATTTGAGAGGTCACCCCCACCTATAGCATGGTTTATTATTGTTTTACACCTATTATTGTCGATTATAGCGCTTGGTTACCTCCTATAAAGGAGGGAGTGCTCAACTCATTATCTCATCATGGCAACTCCTCACTCTTGTGGGGATCTCTTCTAAAAATTTCGCTCTACCTCTTTTTGTCTCTTGTGTGCACTTGTTAGAATGATTTTTGATGGATGTTTCTCTCATTGATGGTGAAGTCTTCATGAATTAGGGTATCCTCATGCTAATGCGCCTTGTATGTAAGTGTTTACTTTGAATGTATGTGGTGTTTCTTGGTTTATCTTGGTAATTTGCTCTATTAGAGTGGTAATTCTATATGTTATCTTGATATTTTTGAAATCTTGAAACCCTAAGTGGAAGGATTAAGAGCAGTTATCCCCTTCCCTTGTTGTTTTCACCTTTACTTGTTGAAGAATTTTAGATTTGTTCTAAGGGTTAGGAGTGGCTATCCCCTTATGGTTTATCTTAGCTAGGTTTGGTTCTAGGGGTGTAAGATCCCCTTCCATATGACCAAAGAACTGGAGGACTTAGTAGCCTAGTTGTTTCCCCTTAGGCTATAGTCTCACCAAAAAAGGGGACTAAGGTGGCCAAAATATGTTATTGAGGATACTAAAGTCAAATTATTAAAGTAACATTGGTTAATAAGGAAATATAAGTTAATTGGCTACGTGAAGAAAAAGACTTTAGAAAGCCAATTAATAATTTAAGTGAGAATTAGAATGTTGGAGTATAAAAGAGGATGAGGGTGCCTCGCTTCCTCATTCTTGATCATTTCTATTTGCAACTTTGAGCTCTGGCAGCTTGAGTGTTTTGAGGGTTTTGACTAGACAAACCCTAGATATCAACACAAAGGTGAAAGATCCCTCCTTTCCTGGTCCAAGCTTGGCCAAGGTGGTGAAAGATTCCACCCTCACCATTCTATTAAGATCATATCATTCTCAATTATCATTTGTGAAGAGGGGCACACCATTGGAGGGTTTTCTGCAGGAAGGTGCACTGTTCAACCTTGAGGAGTTCAACTTGACCTTTGGTGGTTGGATCTGGAAGAGATCTTTTCTTGGGAACATTTTCCATCCCTGAAGCAACCTTTCTTGGCATTCTTGGGGGTTTTCATCCTCCATAATTATTTATTATCAGAGCTGGGTGAATTTTCTGAAGGAGGGTGCACTTGGGGTTAGAGATCCATTGATTTGAGGTCAGTTTTATCATCTACAACAAGGGAAATTCCTCATATGAGTCAACCATCCACTTCCCAACAGGTTAACAAGCATTTCATGAAGTTTTGGGGCCAGATCTAAGCCATGCGAATTGCTAGGGTGTGCTACAACCAATGAGGGCGCAACTCAGCTAGAGGATTCAGTGTTTTGGAGGAAGGGAAAGATATTGATCTTGAAGATCTTCTGCATGCAGCTATTGGAGGCTCAGGGAAGCCAATATCTCTCTTTTCTATTGTATCTTGGAGGTGCTATCAGCCACATCTTCCATTTTCCTATATATATTTCCATATCTGCTCTTCTCTTGTATTGAGGTCATCTACATATTAAATAAAATACAGATCTGAGTTTGTGGCTATTTTTTTGTTGTTTTTATTTGCTTCACTGTTGTTTAAGTTCATGTCTATCATTGCAAAACTATTTGTGCTATAAACTTAACAACAAACCACTACACAAGCTCAATAAAGCTATAGGTGCGAATTGTTTGACAAAACCCCTCAACCAGTAAGGCATAAAACCAAAAGATTCCACGCACTTTCCCTTGGGGATCTTACAAGGGGTTAGGAGTGGCTATGCCCCTAGGTTCAAAACCAAGTTCAATTCATCTTCTTTGCTAGATGCATTAGATAAAGTGGGACGACACCTAGGGTTTATGAGTGGATAAACTTTAGTGGCCTTCCTTTGAGATTTGACTTGGTTCTATGAGTGGATAGCTCTAAGTCTCAAACCTTCACCTTCTCTCTTGCTTGGTCTCCTTGAATGCATTATCTTGACTCCATTTTCCCTAGGAAAGTAGATGATACTAGTCTTTTATGCTTGTGATGCTATATACTCTCAACAACTCTCAAAACCCTCACTTAAATTATTTTTATGACATCATTAGCATGCTAATTGTACTTCAACGCTTTGCATATTCACTGGATAACTTGCTGCTGTCATAAAGTGAATGCTACAGCAGCCGGCCATTAGGGCTGCAATTTATTGTTGAATACTACTTAATATTGTGGCAAAACTTGCTCACAAATCTTGTTTAACAATTGGATATTGCTCCCCTTGTTATAAGCTAAATTCCAAGACTCAATTGCTAATTTTCTGGGTTGTTTTTCCTATTGCTGTTATAAAATACTTATTGCTGATGTAGATTGGTTTACTGCTGCAATTTTACAACAGCAATTGGTTTTATGTGATATCTAGTGTCTAAAGGTGACTGATATACAATATAACTTGGTAATTGATGATTTTATGCACTGAAAAGTTTATTGTCTCGTACAGGTTTCCCAATTACCTCATTCAATTTAATTCTTCCCTTCACCTCCCCTAGACATAGCCTAACACATCTAAGTGACCAAGATAGGGGGCTGTAGGCTTGACTAATCTTGCTACTTGATCCCTTGAGGTCACTAGGGAAGCCTTCTTTGTGTTGGACCTCTTTCCTTCACTAAAACGAAGGATGTATCTGCTTAGGTGACAATGGTAGATACTTCTAATTGTTACATAAGATTGACATCTTGTGAAGGGCTTTGCACAAGTATAAATCCTATGCTAACATGCCTTTTTCTCTTTTCTTTTAGCTATTGTTTTGGGGCATTTAATTTTATTTTTAGACATCATTGACTTAGCCACACTCCTCACACACGCACAATTAACTTGCCTCGTCTTATCCATCTTAACCTCGCCCTTAACCTTGACCTAGCTAATCAAGTAACCAAGATAGGGGGTCGTAGACTTGTCTTTAGCTTGCCATAGGATCCCTTGAGGTTGCTAGGGAAGCCTCCCTTGTGTTGGATCTTTATCTTTCACTAAATCGAGGGGATTACTTGCTTAGGTGACAGTGACAATTACTTCCATATGTTACACTTTACAAGCACCTTGTGAAGGCTTTGCACAAGTGCTAGTTTGGTTGATAACATACATCATACTATACTCAACTTCCTTCATTTAGCCTCGGATGGTAGGAAAGATGGGTCTATTCCATGACAGACCTATCTCGTTACTTTTGGTTCTTCTTGTTCTTGAATCTTCTCCTCCTATACACCTCCACTTCAAAGCGGGTTTTTGGGCTTGGGGTTGAGGGTTGTTTATGACTTAGTTTAGATCTCACTCTCTACTCTACCTTACTTTACTTTTTGCATCTTGTATTTTATAAGAGACCGTTTGGTACTCTTGCTTTGTAACGACATCATTGTACTCAACAATCTCTTTGACCTACTTTTGTGGTCATTAGTTAGACATTAATAAAATTATCTTATCTTATCTTATCTTATGCCAAAACAACTAGACTTGATTTTGAAATCTAAATAGAAAGATATGAAATTATTTACTTTATATTTCAAATGAATAAAACAAAAATTAAAATATTTTTGAATTTTTGAATATGATGGTTGATGGGAGAAAGCAGTGCCAAAAGCCTAGGGCTAATGGGGTCAAGAAGACTTCCTTTTAAGGGCCTATTTTCTTATGGATTAGCAATGGAAATAAGGCTAGAATGCTTAGTAGCTTCCACTCTAATCTTGGTGGAATTTAATGCAGAAATTCTACGAGGAAGGGCTTTAAATGGATGCTCCTTCAACTAACAACCCAACTTTACCCTAGAAAACGAATTAATAAGCTTGTTAGAATTCCTATGATATATAAAGCAAACTATTAATCATCAAAGACTAAGATAACACAGGACAGAAGAGGTGTTACCACACTAAAATCCTTCCAAGTGTTAGATTTTACCCTTCAATGAATCAAGTTGCTAGCCTTGCCTATGTAGAGGAATCTACACCAAAATCCAAGCTTTAAGCACCAAAATATTTCAACCACATGAAAGAAAACCTTGAACAAGAACCCAAAATAGCCTCAATGCTTGATATTCAACAAAGATTATCTCATGTATTCCATCAACAACAAAATAAGCTATGAGGGGAGCCTCTTATATAGAGTTTGAGGCTCAACAACCCTCTCAATACAATAATATAGGAGGAAATCCTTATATCTAGCCTAGGAAATCATCAAAAACCCTTATCCTCTAACCACTTAAGGAGGACAAGGTCAAATAATGCATAAACAATGAAGTGGTTATGCCACATGTACAAAATCTTCTTGGAGAGAGGACATCTCCATCAAAATAGGAAGAAAAGAGGTCAAAAGGGCTCCAATGCCCCTCCTCCAATCAAGGAATGATGCTCAACAAACTCCACAAAGCAAGGTCAGCCCCTCCAAGAGAGAAAACAACTAGCATGCAAATCATCCAAGTGGCACATGTGGCTCAAGATAGGTGGACGACTCTCCTCCAAGTGCTCCAATGGTCCAAGAGTGAGGTCTCCAAGATGTAACCAACTCCTCAATCCATACCAACGTTCATCTCCGAGGAAGGGGAGGCCCCAAACAAGTCCAATGTCCAAGAAATATGCTCCAATGGCCTCAAAAAGGTGGATGGCGACCTCCAAATATGTATGAAATGGTGGAGCACTCCATGGGAGGTGATGTGGCATCCTCCAACAAGGCATCATGCATGAAAACTCACCTCTAATAGTGCAAGGCTTTCAAGGAAGGGGCCCTCCATCATCCAAGTGCATACAAATATGTAGAGGCCCCTCATGGAGGTGTTTTATATGATCTAAAGTGCCAAATACATGTTAAGTAACCCAAAAGTGCTAGGAAAATAATCACCTAGTCCAAAGTGTGACATACATACATAGATCCATGCTTAGTCTAAAGGGGAAGTGTGCTTCTAGGAATAAAACCTTTACAATACAATAGCACAACTTTTACAAAGGGTAAAGTAAAAAAACCTAGGAGAACTCTAAGTCATGTGTCCTTAAAGATCCACCTCAAGACCCCTACACACCACCTCAACCATAAATGATCTATATAAGATGGTTAGAACAAGCCATAAGGGTAGGCCTAGCCTTGACATGGAGTCTAAGAGTATGGGCCATGACCAACCACAAGGGTCTAAAGAAACCACCCAAGTAAAAAAACACTTTACATAGATCGCTCAAGACCCCTGCACACCACCTCAACCATAAATGATCTATATAAGATGGTTTGAACGAGCCATAAGGGCAGGCCTAGCCTTGACATGGAGTCTAAGAGTATGGGCCATGACCAACCACAAGGGTCTAAAGAAACCACCTAAGTAAAAAAAACACTTTACATAGATTGCTAAGCATGGTGTAGTGAGAATACATATGATACATTGTCACAAATTTTGGCTCATCATGATACATAGCGAAAAATCCTCATGAAAACATCACTGATCATGAAACACTAGGCTGAGACATCATCTCAAAACATGCACAAGATCAACTCAAATGTTAGGACAATTTGGCGAAAAAATGTGGCCACCCTAATGTAGAATTGAGGGTTAACAATTGGCTCCAACTCGGGGACATGTACTCTATGTGAGAGTGCATGAGAACTCCAGAATCTGCAAAACTTGTTAATGTGAAACATTCTCTCCAAATATAGATTAGATCTTGGAGAGGGACAAACTCACAAGTATCTTGTCCCTTCCCATATAACATAAATGAAAGAAAGAAAGCACATGAATACCAATTAAAAAGATTAGGATTAAAGGAGAATTCATAACAATGAGAGCATTAACTACTTCATTAAAACACAATTCTAAATGAAATGCATGTAAATTAAATCTAATGCTCATGTTAAGGAATTCATTCTAATCTAACTTACATGGATGCCCTATGGCATTGGATGTTATCTTTGAAGAACAATTTAAGAATTTGCCCATTTATGGGCAATGACAGTCTCTCACCATCCAAGTGACTAAGGTAGAAAGAATTTTCATCTGAAGTCTCTTCAATTTTGTAGGGATTGTCGACCGCCTCTCCAACATAGGTGGTCAACTCCATGTGCCATGAAGAGATGCATCATCAGATGCAAATTTGTTGAAGACTTTTGGTTCTACAGGGCATGTTTGGCCCCAACACTTCCTTTTGTAACTGGAATTTCCGCACCCCTGCATGGGTTAATAATGTAATAGGTCTGCATGATTCATGTCTAGGTCAGTTACCTTGGGATTGGTTCACTGGGAGAGTTCCTTTCACCTAGGGTTTTTTATCTTCAGGTTATCAATTGGGCTTTTCAGCCTTATTGATTTCCCTTGAGTTTTTCTCTCACACTTGCAATAATTCCTCCAAAGTGGTGAACGACGTTCTAGTGGGCTTATCTTTTGGTAACTGTTGTAGGGAATCATTGTAAATGACCATGCAAGACATCTTAGAAAGTTTCGCGGAATTCCGTCTAGTCTAGATTAGTTTTTTTTAATTAATTAATTTTTAATTAAATTTCCCTAAGTTTGGAGGTTTAATTATTTAATTAATTAATTATTTTTGAGTAAAAATTGTAAAAACTAGGTCTTTGGACTTTTGATAGGGGTATTTGTGCTCAAAAGAAATGGAATAGCACCCCCTACATCCATGGACCAAGTTTCAGCTCGGTCGGACAACTTTTGCTATGGGTTTGTCTACCCGGAGTGTCAATCAGTCAAAAACAACAATTTTAATTGCTATGTCCAAACATAGCAAAAAATTGTAAAATTGTAATAATGGGTTAAAAGGATGTTAAATGATGGATAAGAGAGACTTCCTAAGCATAACTTACTCATCCCAACCTTTTCCAACCCATTTCTAACCCTTACCCCCTCACTTAACTCAAAAAGTTACGACCCCTAGGGGGATTGACGCCCTCCCTAGGTGATGCAATGTTGTGACTTAATTTTCTTGTGTGTGGGGGGGGGGGCTCTCCCATGTGTTGGTTTTCCCTCACCCTCCACGTCACTCCCTAGCCTAATCCCACTCCCTCTACCTCATTATTCCCCTTCCATTCCTTTCCTCCTCCCAAGAAGTTGCGCCCTCCAAGAGGAGTTACGCCCCCCTTCTAGAAGATCTTCTAGAAAATTCGATTTTATTTTAATTGGGGCCTCTTCATCTCCCTTGGCATGTATCCCTAGCCTCCCACTTGCCTTTGTGTGATCCCAACACCT
>SNQJ01S0097073.1:93486-105061 GCA_010110895.2 Picea sitchensis
GTGAAGCAAGCCTTTTCCTAGGGCAACTAAGACTAGTGCCTAATGTTGGGCAAGGCGGTCAACTAGATGTTAGGGTGTTTCGTTACAAATATGATTACAAGATACTTACAATTAAATCCAATGAATATTAGATACAAGATTTACAAATAAAGAATGCTAGGATACAATAAGAAAGCTACCTACTTTTAAGTGTATGTGCAGGATACAAGGAGATCAAAGCATTACCATCACATTCATAAAATCTTCATCAACACATCAACAAGAAGATTTAGAGATTTCAAGTACAAGTATTTAAGATGATGAAGATTATCCACACTCTTAGTTATTAAACCCACAAAGTATTTAGATGATTAAGCCCAAGGTTGGATTATTAAAGGTTTCTTTAGATTATAGAGTTTTAGTTACCTTTATTTATTGTTTCACCAAAGCCTCCTCCTCCTATTGCCAAATGGTTGCTGGATGCTCAAGATAGTATGGCAACGAGGCCAACCCTCACTGTCACAGTCAATCCAAAGCATTGAGTTTTTATGGAAAGGACACTCCTTTGTGTCGTGAGACCGTCCCCAGCCTATCACCGTCCGTTGCCCTCCTCAATACCCGTTTTAGATGGTGAAGATGGTGGTCTAAGGTACCCTATTAAGTCTGTTAAGTTAATATATTAATTAGGTAGACTTTTAGGTGTATTTATGAGTGTTTTAGTGATTTTATGAAGCTTTTAAAGTGTGATTAAATGCTATGGCCGAAACTCACTTCAACTTAAATATGTGTTGTTTAAGCTTATGAAATGAAAAGGCATTAACACATATAAGCTATGTGAGAGCAATTACTTAATGCACCAATATATAGCTTGCAAAGTTAAGAAGCAAATTACAAGGGCAAGAACAACTTGCCAACAAGATATGAGAGACAATCACACTTATCTTAAGATGATTAAGAGCATTAAGAATCAAGCATTAAGTGTGAGAAAGAAGATTTAAGTGTTTGCCTACACTATCAACTTAACCAAAAGTATTGCTTCAAGTATGTGGCAAATGGCCTTGAAAGATTAAAGCATGAAGGAAAAACACCATTCACTTAACTTATTGAAGCATTTAAACATTTAGGGTTAGATTTAAGCATGTAAATGGAGATCATTCTTTAAGGAGCTTAAGCATGCAAGTAAATCTAGCTAAGTTGATTTTGATGCCCAATAGGCTTAAACTAAGGATTATTATGTATGAGATCTAGGTCTAGAATTACTTTAATCCACTTAAGCATGCAAGATCAACAACACATATTAAACCCTAGCCTTACCTTTGGAGTATTCCTCTCCCAATATGTAGGAAATTATTTAACTTGTTAAGCTTTAGAAGAAACTTGAAATGAGAGAGAAAGATAATAAGAAGGACAAGCTAAATAACAAGCAAGCAAATGAAAAGCAAACAACTTAATCCCTACGTCTTAGGCTTGGAGGATGCCCAACATCAACAAAACCCCACGTCCTAGCTCAAGAAGTACAAAAATTGCAAAAAAAGAGCAAGATCTACAGTAAACCCCAGCTACCCCAAGGCTCACACGTGGGAGGAGGCCGTACCACTCCTTCTCCCACAACTATGAGCCACTAAAACAGCAAGAAAGAGGAAATATATGCACAAGAAAGCCTAGAAATTGAGAAATAGCTACCAATCCCTATCGAGGTTCTTTGAGTGTTGTGTGGATGTCTTTGGGCAGCCAAACCCCTCGCAACCAGATCTGAACCTGCAAAAACCAGCAAGGTATCCTTGTTGGAAATGCTACACACAACAAACAAAGTGAAGAAAAACTTTTGCCTTTTTAGGGCAAAATTTTTTCTTAAGAAAAATTTGATAAAAATTGATTTAAATGACCAATCTCACTAAGTTAAACTAGCTGAAATACATATGAATGAACAGCAATAGATAGAAGAGTAAGAGTAGAGAGAGATGGAGTGTATATGTTTCTCAAGGGAGCCTTCTTGCTTGAGGTGTTCCCAATGAAACCCTTGAAGCTAAACCTGCAAAACTTGAGAGGTGATGTGCATACTGTTATCCATCAAAGTTGCACTGAGATGGACTTCCAGCGAGCCACCAAAGTTTGAACATCACTTGTTCAAAATTCAGAGTTCAGAAGTTCAGCCGATCATAAAGACCACCCTGTTACTCTACATTTTCCATAAAAAATTGTTCTTCATGCTCAAGGCTTTCTTGTGCCCTTGAGGCGTCTTGATTGGCCAACTAATTCTTCTTGCTCTTATAAGTTAATGCTACATCCATTAGGGCTGCAATAAAACTCTCTCTTTTACTCTTTGCTCTCTAATCTACTGCTGAAATTAACTTGTGAACCTAGATTATTGTACTACTGATCATTGGCTATCTTTTGGATGGTTTACTTGTCAATTTTTGTGGTTAGATCTTGCTTCTGTAGCAATTGTTTGTTACAGCCATTTGGATGTCATAATAACTTGCTGATAACACCTAATAAACAGCCTTAAACACCCACAAAATCTTGCTTTGTTCATTGGAAATTTAATTCGTCATTGATAGCTTTGTTTCCGTCATCTTATACTTGATTTTTGTGGTTTAATTTGCAGCCATTAGTAATTATTTATTGCTGATGTATACACTTGTATACTGCTGCAATTTGGGACAGCAAGGTTTTTCACTGCATCTCCATTGGTTAAAGGCTTGTTTGATCATCATTTGTCTTGTTCCACGCAGGGCTGACATTATTTTGCAGGTACATGATCTTTGCCAACCATTTACCCTTCACAAGACTCTTTCTCAAGCCTTTCTTCACTTCCAAGCTTGACCTATAGGGGACTCACTCATCATCATCTCACTTTCCATCTCAATCCCCCTAGGGTCACCGAGATTGCCCCCTTGTGGTGATTTCATCATCACTAAAGCGAGGGGAGTCTCTATCTAAGGTGACAGTGGGTAGGTTTTCCCGTAGTTGTCACACTTCCGTGGATTGGGTTGGGCTTTGCCCAAGCTACAGACTGTGCGATAACAGACTCATCACTATTTTTGGAAAAGGAGGGCACCTAGGTCAATTGATTCCTCTTTGCTAACTTTGGAAAACTAGGAGATTGGGAGATGATTATTTTTGGCTAGGGCGACTTCATTGGTTAGTTTGCATGGGAGATGGAAATTTATTATGGCGGATAGCTGGTTTTAGAATTTTTATTTATGGAGGCAGCCTAGTTAGCTTGAATTAAGTCGACCTCTCATGTTTATTAATGGAATTCAAGGGGATTGCATGAGTTTAGTTTATTTGTGGAGAGATTGATCCCCTTCTTTGCCATGGCTTAGTGGGAGTTTGAGCCATATTTATGGCTTTTATCTAGCAGGTTTGCAGCAGTTTTCCTCATTTAAAACAACTACCTAACAGCAGTTAGATTTTGCATGAGCAGGCCACCCACTTTTGGGAATTTAGAGAGCTATAAGAGAAGCTGAAATGGCATTACTTTCTAGATTTTTTTCAGTAAGCAGCCAGCATCTTTCTCTTGCATTTTTTCCTTCTCTCATTGCTGCCTACACTCTGTGCAGTGCATAATATTGCAGCCAATCTTATATTTTGTCTCCATGATGCAAACAATCTTTTGACTAATACAGTGATAGAGTTTGACTATGCAGTTTCTTTACAGCTCTTCGAATTTGATGGTTGAATAGTCTTGTTTTGTGCAGTGGTGTGGGTGGCCTAAGTGCCTTTACTTTGACTTTTGATCACTTAAAGTGCATATCCATCTTCTTTCCTTCGTTCATATTTCACTGTTGTGAATTGGAATTCTCTCATATTATTTAAATTTTAATTATAAGCTTTCTCGTGTCCTTGGTTGCTTGTACACATATCAAGGACAATTGTTTTATGTGCTGATCATTCATACTAACCACACAATCTTTTCTAAGTGATTAACATTGCATGAATATAAGGGATGCCCTCCTATGATTGGAGAAACACCAGTTTGGATAGAGGAGTAATTAGAACTTAGAAGTGACCTTAGGCTAATTACTAATAGTTGTTTCTTAGTTTTGCATGGAGCAGATCTGAGAGATAACACGACCTTGCCACATGTCACATGATTATTGGTGGAGGCACTCCTTGTTAATACTCATGGGGTCTCTTTTTCTTTTATAGTCAGGTTCTTGGCAGAGTTGCCCCACCTGATGGGTTGGGGTAATCCCTGTTGAGTTCCTGGTGCAAAGGGGGGACTCATAGTGCCACCGGGCATGTGGTGGAGTCTCAACTCTCCTCAATGGGGAGTCGGGGGTGATCCCAATGGATTGCCCAATACCAAGGCTTAGCCTCAAGTACCATCCGGACTTCTTGAGAGTTACCACAAGTGTGGGTTGGGTTGATCCTTGTGGATCCCCCAGTACTAAGGCTTAGCTGTGGGTACTGTCAGGACTTTAGGAGTCTCCACAAATGGAAAGTGGGGCAATCCCCATGGATCCCCTGGCTTAAGGCTTAGACTCAAGTATCACTGGGTTGGGTAAGGGGGCTTCCCCACCTTATTATAATAATAATAATAATAATCTATTTTTAAGGTCACAGCCAAGCCAGCAAACCAAATTGGTGTATGAGACCCCCTTGTTTGTGGGACAAGGGACCCCTCTCCGCCCAGCGATTTGACTGGTAAAATCTACGAAGGTATACATACCCTACCCCCATCTGGATTTGAACCTGTGACCTCTTAAGAGGAAACACATGTTCTTAACCATTAGGCCCACTCAGGCTGTTCTTAACCATTAACCATTATTCATCCATTCACTATCCACCATGTGTCCACTCAGCCATGTCAGCAACACTCCTCTATGTCATCAGGTGTACACCAAGCATGAAAAACAAGGGTTCGTTAGCGCAGAAAAATAACCAAATAATCCACCACTTGGCCATTTCGAAATTTCAAGGATCCATTCAGGTTAATTGATCACAAGCTGGATGGGTAAATATTAAATAACAATTTGCCACACACCAATAGCAAAATAACAGTAATGCCATAAATTGCCATAAATGGTCACAAAGAAAAGGACAAAGGATTTCGATAATGCAACACCAAAAACTTCTAAATCTGACAAAAATATAAAAAATGACAACTTCACAGAGATGGATGAACAGAAACTTACCTGTTTTGTATAAGAACCTGCTAGAAAGAAATTTTTAACAGGAGTTTTCTGATCTGGTCTGAAAAGATCCATCCCAGGAGCTTCACGATAAAGGGACTGTCCAATTTTCACAACAGAAGACCACGTCATCTCCAATCCTTGTGCTGATGGAAAGAGAGACAACACCTGTGACAAGGGCAGGGTCTTAGGTTTATCTGTATAAATGTACACAAAGTTGTTTCATTTCTTATCCTCCATGTAATTCAAGATCATAACTATAATTGAGAATTTGAAACAAATTTGAAAGCATTAACAGGGAGAAAGATGTCAACTATTAGCCAAATCAGCTAATAGGACTGTGAAACTGCATCATAATACTACATGTGTAGGAACTTGGGGGCCAGTACCTCATGCCTGATATTCCAAAACTAAGAATAGGAAAAACTAAGTGCGTGCACACCAAAATAACAAGAGAAACAAAAACAAACTTGCGCATTCCCTATCTTTATGTAATGAGTGGGACACAGCATATCATCGTCAACAATTATCTAGGTCAGTTGCTCTTTCAGACAAACCATGACTGCGATTTCAATTTCCAGTTTGTAGCACAGCAAATCAGGTGCATACTTGTGTTTATACTTCCCAGTGCATGGGTAATTACATGCCTATAAAGCAACTGAATGCAAGGATCTGGATAGTTATAAGAAAAACAGCAGTGCTGGACATAAACTGGGACAGGAAAGGAAGGTAATGTAAATGATACAAAATGAAAAACAAAAAAAAAATACAGAATGTAGCAAATCTTTAACCATCTAAAATAACGTCTGAATAGGCCACTGAGTCTAAAGACGTATCTGTTCCATTGTATATACCCTTCCACCTTTTGATTTGCTGTTTATAAATATTTTTCCAAAAAAAAAGTCATAAACCATCTGGCCAAGGGACCTAAACTGACATTCGATAATGACTTTGGAAGCATTGTAACAAACTGATGAACAGAAAGAACAATAGCATTAGCAATATCGAATGAGATGAAATGGGCACGTATCTGAAACCTTAAACTGAATATTATAACATGATCATTATGAGCTACACTAATGACTAAAGTTAGGCCCTAGCGATTTCTCTTTTCCTTGGACAAATTGAAATGAAATATGCAATGGGCAAGGAAGTAGGGATACTAGAGCGCTACAATGGTAGGGCTCTAGTATCTACTTCTAGATAGGTGCCTTTCAAGAAATTTTACCAAGTGGAAGACTATAGAGAAAAATATAGTAACATATGTCTTTCTCCTAGGGTTTCAAGCAAGCAATTTCATAATCTTAGACATGAAACAAGTAAAGTAACCATAAGCATTCATTCACAATAAAGAAATGCATATTTTCCACTTACTTCACCAAGAATAATCAAGCATAAACCCTAGTTGAAGATCCTCCACATGAAAATTTGCCAAAATACACCAAGAATTGCCTCCTCCAAGAAGTGAGCACCACTAGATTTCAACCAATAACCCTTAAAGAGGGCCGAATTTCAGACCACCACTTGTGTGATGAGTGAATCATGATAAAATGAGAGTTTTCTCTCTCTATTTATACAATAATTATGACCTTTAATTAATTTTAGGTCATCAAAAGGCCGACATGGCCAAATTACATGAAAAATCCAGTTTTTACACAAATTCAAATAATTAAACCCTAAAATCATCTTTAGAGATGATGTCATGCCCTTCTAGGGTGACGTTGAACCTCATCTGCAAAACTTTAGGCCTCATCTGCAATCCAAGCCCCTAGATGATGCCACACAATCCTGACGTTGGGTGACATCTAAGGTCACAATGGTGACGTCATGGGCCTCCCAAGGCCAACATTTAGGTGGAAGAGCAAGACCCCCCTGGGTCTAGGTCTGTCAAAGTGTCTCCGGTGAAACCGTGAAACGTCCTTCCTTTTCCCTGGTGCAAGTCTCTGACATCTCTCTGCCGCTGGTTGGGGTCACAACATCCATCTGTGGGCGTTTAGCCCCATGGAGGTCTGAGCTAATCATCTCCCCATATGTACCTGTCCACCGGGCATGGTCCTACACCAACAACAAGTACGCCCTCCATAGGCTCATAAGTCATAGGGATCATAGCAATGTCAATCACATCCAATAATCAAACTACCCAAACATGTGCATCAAACCCCCCTTTACCCAGACAAATGCTCAAAAAGTTATGTAGTTTAACAAGTCAGGTTTGGAGAGGGTCTCAGGATGTCCTATTGGGATGATCCTCCTTAAGTTTGGATGTTTCCCAGGTGAGAGCCAATCTAGGTCATGTAAGTGTGTGAAATGGTGTAGGGGAAGTGTTTGGGCAAAGGGTGCAGTGATAACAGGAAAATGTAGGTCTTGTCTGTGGGTGCCTTTGTAGAGGGCGAGTTGCACCTTATCATGGATGTCATTGTTTCCTAGCCCATTCAATGTCTTTTAGTCTTAGTCTTATTGACTTTTCCTTTCAAGGGAAAAGTTGGGGGACACTGTCCTGGCGTGGTGACCAGAGGTGACAGCGTTACCCACAAGCACTTCACGGAAATGAGAAGGTTGGCTCGTGATGAGACCCCCTTTTTCTTGGCTATGCCACCAAGAACCACTACCCTGGTTTGGCGACCAGATAGATGGTAGTGTCATATTGCTACATGCCCATGGACCTAATAGGTCGGCTCATGATGAGATCTCCCATCCACCAACTAGACCTTGAGTTTTATTTTATCTTACAGGTCCCCTTTTCTTACTGAGAATCATTTTATTGCTTTCTCAGGAATCCCTGGGTGAAGCATCTCAAAGGTTTCATTTGGCTTTTAAGTCTTGCCAACTACTTTTACCCTCTGGGCCTTTAACCCCTTCCTACTGTGGCAAACCCAATGCCCGAACCAAGGTAGGGGAAGATGAGAGGGATAATGATGGAAAATGGTAAGTATGGAAGGAATCGACGATGGCCTTCCATAGACCCACCCAGTGGCAACTCATCCTAAAGGGAACCATCTTACTAGGAAATTTTGTCACCCCCCCCAGGTATGAACAAGTTAAAGAGCATCATTTCCAAGCAAAAGTTATGAAATAAAGAAAAGTTCATTGCAACATATTCAAATGCTTCGAAAATCAGAGTGACACAAACCATGATACTCGGACTCATTACCTCATTGAGCAAGACCCACTGCTACTTCAGGACCAGGCTGGTGGGATGGATGTTGTTGTTAATGATAGACGGGTTGCATTGAAGAAAAGATGGACCCTCCAGGCCCAAGCTCATGTCATTTGGCTCTCAGCACTCCATGTCTAGGACCTGTGGGCCTCGAGACATGATCTCCTCAGTTATCCCTAGGGTAGGGGATCACAGAGCCCATGCAGGCCTCTTCTGGCCTACTGCAATGTCTCTGGGAACATCAATTGGAGCTACAGGATCAACTGGATCAACTGGATCAATAACTATCTCCCTTTGAACTACTGAAGGGGGAGAAGGTATTGTCTTCTCGATGTCAATCTCCATCTAAGATTCTCTAGATCTTCGGAAGGCTATCTCTTCCTCAAAGGTGACATCTCTACTAACCTCGATTTGTCTCTGACTGGGGATGTAGATCCGGTATGCCTTTGAAGATTCACTGTAACCCACAAATTTTGCTAGCTCTACTTTCTTCTCAAATAATTTGACTCCCTCTGAAATTTGAAGGATAAACATCTGTCCTGGAGGAAATTGTGACATCATCATTTTCCTATGTTGCTATCCTGGAGACATCCCATGTCTTCTCAAGTCCTCTATTGCCTCTACAGTACTTTGTTAAGCAAGGAGAAATATGGGCTCCAGTACCAAGGATCATGGCCCTTCAATAATAAAATAAGAAATCTGGCCTCCCGTACAAGGATAATAACCAAGATGACCTTCCGTAGGGATAACAACTAAAATGGCCTCCTGTACTAGGGATAATAACCAACCAAGAAAAATTGGACTCCCATACCAAGGATAATGGTCCAAGTCATGAGGGCTCCCATACGAGGGATAATACTCTTCATTATCAAAAGCAAGCTACTACAAAGTAATGATGAAATCAATTAAGGAAAGTAGTACAAAACTTAGCTTAGTCTACAATCACGCTCAATCTTGCTTTTGGTCTTCCTGAGAAGACTGAGATAGAGAAGAACTCCTCGTCGTTCTTGCTTGCATTTCTTGACTTCTTTTGAGGTGGCTAATGTTCCTTTCCTTTCTTCCACAAAGGACAATGATTTGCATAGTGACAAGGGATTGAAACCTTGCACATCACTAGCTGCAAGTCTAATCTCCTTGATGTCCACTAGAGCTTGAATAAGGTGCATTTATAGCACACACTCGAAAGTTACGTCAAGGATCAGTCTTGAGACAGGTTTCAGAAATTTACCTCAAAACTAAAATTTCTTCAAACTTAGATTTAGATATGCTTCTTGTAGCAAGCCTGAAACTTGTGCCCAAGATGAATCTCAGGTTTGGCCTAGCTGCTCCACAATCTTCGCTTTTTTATGCAAAAGATGGCTCCAAACTTCACCCTCAAACTTTGCATGACGTATGCCTCATTGCCTTAGAAAATTCGTCCTGCAGAAAATCTCAGATCTGTCGTTGTTCACTTTGTTATAGTTGCAGATTCACCACACAAACTACTTCAAAAATATTACAAGACTACTTCAGAACAACCACCTTATCTTTGTCAAGGAATGGGCCTCAGAACAAGTCTGGAGTTTACTTTAGACTTGTCCTAGATGCTTCAAAATATACCTCAGAAGTTGCTTCAGAAGCCACTTTAAAACTACCTCAGGTTTCTTGTTGTCATAACCTCTGATCTGCCACAAAAACTGCCTCCAAGATACCTCAGGGCCGGCCTCAGATCTCCCTCAAAATTCGGTCTGCAATTTTGTTTAGGGGACGGGTTAAATATGTGGTTAAGTCTGCGGTTAAGGCTCCTTCTGGCTGCGACAGCCCTAGAGGGGTTTCTCCATGTTGTGGTCTCTGTATTAAGACCATAAACAAGGCTCGGCCAAGGCTGATAGGCCTGTGACCAGTCTTAAACTTCACCACAAGGGTTAAGAGAAGGTATGGCCCTTTCCTTACACCAACAGCAGGGGTTTAGCAGCCCTCAAACTTCCACGACCTACCTTCATTTATGTGCAATAGCTCATCTTCAAGAACACTGCTCTGATACCATGTTGAAATTTTTTAATGCTTAGCTCAAGCACATGTAGTTTCTTTTCAATTTAGCATGAATTTGAACCATAAACAATGCAACAATACAATATACAATAGCTGCAGTAACCAAGATCACAAGAAGAATAACCATGCACAAGAACACACGAAGTTATCCTTGGAAAACCCTTCTCAACCAAGGGAAAAACCTAGCAATCCTTTACTATAGAGTCAAGAGAAGATCACCCTTTCACCACAAACCCTATTGCACACAAGAGGGTGCTCTATGACCAAGAAAACTTGCGCCTAAGATAAGTGCGCACTTCATCCCCACATGTAGGCGTTGAGAGAATGAAACATGAGTGAGTGAGTGTGATCCACAATGGGGATCTAACTCTTATTTATACATGACCTAGCACATCAAATGGAGGTGTCTATTGGCACAATAGGGCCGACCTGTACAACTGAATAATATAATTAATCTTTACACAATATTAATTATCTTTACATGGTGGGGCCTGTTATCGCACGGTTTGTAGGAAGGGTTAGATAGCTTGAGTCAAGGCTTAAAACCGGCGTAACAGGAGCTTCCCCACCCACTGTCACCTCGATGGGGGGCTCTTTCTATTTAGGAGGGCTAGTCCAAGGGAGACGTCCCTATGTAATCTGGGTTTTAGAAGGGCTAAAGAGGTAATGGACCAAGTCAAAGAAGTTCCCTTTCACAGATTACTGCCAAGATGAGATAGTCAAGAAGAATGTCTTCCACTGGATGGCACCTGTTTGCGAGACAAGACAAATAAACTAGAGTATGTGCTGCAGTGGGTTAGTACTTCAAAAGGATTAATGACTATCTTCAAATATTCATATGAGCAATGATCAAATGCTATTATTGACGAAAGTCAATGATTGCTAAACAAAGACCAATGACTATTATCACTCCTTCAATAAAGCATAAGAGATAATGAGCATTCAATGTGCACAATTAAGACCTTGTATCAATTCACAATGCAATAATTATCTCAAATTAGCTCATATATATAATGTTGCTGCGTCATATATATTGTTGCTGCAATGTAGATGACGTCAGCCTTATCAATAAGTTATTTTGAAAGGGAAAGAGCACAACGTTTTACCAAACAAGCTTACAGATTTAATCAATGGCTCAAAACCTATCAAAAGAGATGACAAGTGTCACAACGTTGCATGCCAAACAAGAGATCTAAAAGGTGTGACGTCACCTATATAATTTATGTTGCAGGATTAGGGTTAGCTAGCCAAGAAGTGACGTTTTGAC